>CBVK0100097335.1:0-33139 GCA_900067695.1 Picea abies
CTCTTCCGATCTCACATACAATTGTCACAAATGCCAGGTTAGTCTCTGTACTAACATGAAGGTTAGTAAATCAATTAAAAAAATGTAAAGACTCCTTGACAATTGATCTATTTGTGAAACATATGGTCTAGCTATAGATGATCCTCTAAGAAGAAGAAATAAGGAAAAAAAATCCTTGGAAAAGGTAATATCTACAAAAACCAACCGATCCAGGACTTATCTAAGAAAATTGACAAGGCAATATCTAAGAAAGTCCTCTAAAAGGTATCAAAAAACTAATTACTACACTCCCGAGGATATCAATTTGAAAACACATAAGCAACAAGCTAAACAAGCTATAGTTTGTTGGCTTTCTAGACAAGACAACCTAGTCATCATGCAAACCAATGTCCTAAAGGAGAACTATAAAAAAGAGGCAAGGGAAAGATTTCTGAAAACAAAGCTAGACAAGAAAGGGAAAAGGTTGAAACCTCAAAATAAATAGTTTCAGTTCATTGCAATAGGTGTGGATTAGACATACATGATACTAACCATTGTCCACACAGTCCTTTTATCAAAAGAGAAGAGGCTCATATGTAACAGTCATTCACCTAAAAATCCACAAGCTAGAAGCACCTGCTAGGCTGCTACTTAGAATGCCTTAAGCGCATACATTTGTACCATAATACATGTAGTGAATCTTTATGGCGTTGATCAACTCTATCACTCACCCCTGGGAACTTATCACTCTTGATACTTGGCTCTAGTGTTGGAAAACATCCATGTTGGTTTACACCCTCTAGCCAAAGAGTTGTTTCTTTCCTACAATGACACCCTACATTAATATTTTGGTTAAGTCTTAAAACATCAACAAAATTAACCTTGAAAATACAACTTTGGAAAGATGGTTAGATAGTAACAAAGTACTGCCCAGTTTCAATCTAGTGTTAGATTGGAAGTTCCACACATGCCAACCTCTCAACAGTTCTACCTCAAATTACTCCCAAATCGCACCTGTCACTCACTAATCACTAGAATTGTTAAAAAGATAGAATTACCTGAGTTAATACTTTAAATTCATCCCAAATATCACTTGTTACTAAAGTGTTAAAATATTGAATTGCCTAATTTAATCCCATATGTCCTACAAGCCTGTCACTTGCTTCCAACCTCCTGAAGAACTACTAATTATCAGAACCTTACTCCAGATTGCCCAAAACATTGTTAGTATTTTCTAGATTACTGAACAAACTAAGCATGTGTAAATTCTACAAGACCAATACAACTGACATGTTTCCCAACACAAGTTCTTCAAATGTCCTCACTCAAATAGAATTGCAATGGCTAGATACACATAATAGAAATAAAGAACTACTCTAGCATTATTTGCCAAAATTGTGTAAGCCTATCAGAACAGAAACTATACCCATGGCTAGTCACCTGTGGACTACTCTGAAACCTTTACTCTGCTAGTATGATGACACAAATTTGCACTTTTTATTCTATTGTTGCTATTATTATGAATGATGGGTGTTTCTCATCAAGTCTTGTTGACGAGCGAAAATGAACGCTCGCCAACTGGAAGAGTGGATCCGGTCTGGGGTTGTCTAAATAACCCAATCCGTTTGGGATGATCCACCCTGACGGGTTTAGTGGCTCCATTGGCCGATATAAGTCCTAGGAAAACGAAAGAAACTAGCTAAATGAACTAATCTAAATGGAAACAACAATTAAAGAAAACTAATAAACAAATCTGAAATAAATATATACAGTCTTTTGTCTAATATTATACAACAATAATTCTATGAAATTAAATGTCTAGCTATCAACAGAATTAGATCTCAATCACAAATGTACAATATTTACAAATTACATATTTTAAATGGAAACCTGCCAAAATCATTTGTAACTGTCCTATGACAGCAAAGCTATTGTTTTTTTTATTTTTATATCTTTTATGTGAAAGAAAAGAAGTAGACAAAGCTAACTAAGCTAAGTAATTAAAATAATAATCCTAACTGTAGAAATGAACCACATATCTATCTAAACTAATGATAATTCTCATATTTATTAACTATTAAATAACAAATAAAGAACTAACCTAAAATAACGCTTCCTATTTGTCCCATGCAAAGTATTCAATTCAGTTGTTCGATGGGAGGAAACCTGCACCAGATTCTTCACAGGCTTCTAGTAAACAAGAAGCAGCAGTGCTCTTTTGAATATAAACAATAGAACAAACAAGACATAAAACTGACAGAAATCTTATGATTTACAAATCATCACAGTTAGATAAATCCCTGTGTGAAGATCTGTACAAAATAGTTCATTTAATGAAGAAGATAAATCTTTACTCATCAAATTGAAACAGAGTAATTGTTTTGCTAAAACTGAGATACATAAGACATGGACAGAATATAAATCACAACGCATTAACCTGCAATAAGTCTTGATATCTAAAGTAGTCAATGACTTAGTCACAAATTAAAATGCACAAAACCTGAACAAAAGTATGATAAATTGAAAGATAAAGCTGTTACAACAGATCGACTTCCATTCAAGTCTGTATCATTATAAATTCATAGTCTTGTTGTCCCAACAGTGATGATGGGTTCATTACAAAAAATAACAAGTATTTAAAGACCACAGGGTAAAACATACAGGTGGGAATTATCAAAGCAGTTTACAAAAAATCTGGGAACAATCTCCCAAGTCCCTATTTCTGCCTATGACTAACAACCTATAACAAAACTATATCACAAAAGTATCTCCTAAACTTCCACAACATGCCTAATCTTCCATTGAAATTCGTAAGTACCTGAAGGTGGAAAAAAATAGACAAGTTTAGATAATGTTTATTGGTAAAATTAACAAAAATCTAAATTTTAAGACTAGCTACAGAATCTCATGATTCTGTAGCTGGTCTAATTTGAAAACATAATCGTTTTAAATCCATCCAAAACTAACAAAAATATATTTGAATTATTAAACCAAATCTTTAATCATTAAATCAACACAAAGAAAATCGCTTATGCCAGAAGTAACCAAATCTTTATGCCAATTTGAAACAAACAGAAATTGTGTTTAACCGAATGGTAACAGAGATACATGCAATCTGTTCAACACTTGTTATTACCAATTCGGAGCAGATAGAATCATTTACACACTTCGAAACCAATGAAATCATTTTCATGAATCAATTTCAATCGACACAAACTGTAACCGGTCAAACAAGTCATTCATATTCATTTAATACAAACGCAATATTTTATGTCGACTCAGAAATTAACAAAATCATTTTTAAATCCAAAACTAACAGAATTGTTTTTTCGAATCAATAGATTACATTGTATTTATCAAACCAGCCTCTGATTGCATACATAAAAGACCATGCTAATTCAAGCATACAGAATCATCTCAAAATCAAACCAAAAGAAACGAATCGAACTATCTTAGAGCCGACACAATCGATATGCTAATGCAAATTCATATCAATCAATACATAACTACACGATTTTAGCAAACAAATCTTTTGTACAGGTCGAATGCAATCATAATCCAAAACGAAAATATTTATTCAAAACAAAACATAATCGTTTCTTGAATCTATTCGAACAGAACTAAACGAAATCAAACCCAAACGACTACCCTAATTCAAACGTACATAATTGTTTCAAAAGTAAACCAAACAAAATCGAAAACAAATCAATCGTTTATACTAATATGAGAACAATAAAATCGCATTAACCGAATCATAGCTGTGTCCAAGTTTAGCAAACAAATCTTCTATACATGATTCATAACGTTATCATTTTTTGGTAATTTGAAAATAACAGAATCATTTTGAATCTATAAAAATGAACAGAACTAATTGAAAGCAAACCCAATCGGTTATATTAATTCAAACCAACTCATAAAAAAAAATCGATGTTGAAATACATACCTGGGTAATAAGAAAATGATTTGATCATGATAACTTTGAATTGACAAAGGCCGTTGCTACCTCGACATTTCTGAAGACAATTGAACCGGTGGTTTTTTGTTTCTTTTTGTTGGCTTGTAGTCTGTCATTCTCCTTTGACAGCACTGTAACTCGTTCTTCTAAAGATTTGATCTTCGATTGCAACAGGGGAACATCCATGTAATAATGTTCAAGCAAGTAATTGCATTGGGTACAAGGTGATTGATCTGGCCTTGGCATCATAGGCAAGGGTTCTTTCAAGTTACCAGGGGTGTCACTGTGAAGCTTAATTCTCAGGAATTTAGGATCATTCTTGAGGCACGGAGGTAAGTTGGAAACATAGTCATAGGGTTCCATATAGAAAAGGCCATGAGAGTAAGGGTATTCCTTGGCTAAGAAACGTTCAATTTCGGAGTCCGAGTCCTCGCTCAGCACTATTGGCTTCTGGTCAACGTTTTTCTTGGGTTTGTTCCTAGCACATCTGGATACCCATCTTGCATTTTTCTTTCCCTTCCTGTTGACAGCAGTATCACCTTTGCCTTTCTTCCTCACAGGCCTCTTGACGGCCTTAGTATTGTCTTTAGCACACGGGTCAGCCATGGTATCGGTTAGGTCCATGTCGAGGCAATTCGAGGGTTTGACAGGGGGTAGAAGGATATGAAGTGGCATGGATAGTCCAACCAGAGTTTCAGTAACCACAACCTTGTCCACTTGGACAGACTTGGGAGTGGCAAAGTCATTCCTTGATAGGAAGGCTTGCCAACAGTCACCACTAAGGCTCAAGTGGTGGACGATAATGAGTTTGATCAAGCAGTGATGAAAATGGCTGCTATCAACCTTCTCATGCTTAAATCGTTTGGACATCTTGTACAGACTACGTAAGAAATAATGTGGCATATTCAGAGGGTAGCCTATAAAATTCATCAATAACCGAAGATGATACAGAAATACCAAGCCATAACGACCTTCGTAGGTCACAAACTGCTTAACAATTGCTAAAAGATCATGCCACATGGGTTTGAGGGTAGTGAGAGGAAGACCTCTATCGTAGCTAACAATCTTCCTTGATGTGAATAGGAGCGGCCACGACACCTCGTCTACTTTGGAATTTTTAAACCACCTTTTCCCTATAGTTGGTAGTCCTGTAGCTGAGCTTAGGGATTCCTCATTTAGCTTGAGTTGTATGTCTCTAACCTTAGCCCTGCATTCGTCGAAGGTGAGGGCGAACTGTTGGGCAACCGAAAGGTTGAAACCCTCAAATCTTTGGATAAACACCAGCCAACCACTATTTTCCAAATCCTCACGAGCATTTTCGAATAGCAATAGAGTTTGGATACCATTTGGTTCTATGCGCACCACAGGTGCCATAGGCAAGAGAACACAGTGAGCCGGGTAAATGGGCAAGTGTTTGGACATGGTATTCGCAGGATCGAATAGCTCACAGACTTCCCCGAAACCAACATAGTTAACCCGTGATAGGAGGCGGGCATTAATGTCTAAGTGTGTGGGGGTGGTGGAATGAAATCAACCCATGAAAAACATTCATATCCAACTGTACAACCGACGACGCATATGGTGATTCAAATCACTATTGCAATGTGTTAAAAGTAATGCCATTCAAACAATTAACGAAAACTATGGTGAGTCAACCCAAAGATTTGCACAAGCAATAATGTTTGCATGCTTTTAAAATCAAAACAATGTTTCGAAGTCAGCACCAAGGGTTCGATCATAACAAGTATGTGTTGTATGAAAATATTGCACCAAGAATATAACCACAATGTTAATGCATTGTTATGAACCCATTGAATTTGATCAAAGGCAATAGAACATCAAAGACTATCGAATCAAGGACTCAATAATAATCATTAGAAATCATCACAGTCTCATAAAAATGAAATCATATTAACAACAAAAAAATGTCAAATGAGTAAAGGTTTTGGTGTCTTGCTAACTGTGCACCTATAATTAAATTGGAAATGCAATGAACTGATAGACAAGAGTGACCATAATAACCCTGTGACAATTTTAATGACATTGACGTGACTTCAAAATCAAATTTTTCATGCTTGCAGTCATGAAAACGAGAACAAAGGCAAGTGTGCAAATGCACGAAATAATAGTGTTGTTTTATTCAAAGATTGCGATGAAGATCAAGGGTTCCAAAACACTTTTGTGGGCAGCTTATAAAGATAGGATAAAAATGTGAAATGGCTGCCAACAATGGCGACACACTGGTAGAAGCAGTTATCTCTGGCAAAAGAACAAATTCAGATTATGATAAAACGAATAATTCAAACTCAAAAACAACCAAAAAATTGTCTAAACATCATTATTAATCAAATATTCCAGCAGTGTTTAAAGGATGAAAACTAAAAATAGTCTTAAGATAAGCGATCCACGATATTAAAGATAAAATATCCAATACTATTGACAGGGCTATTGCTGCCAGCAGGCATCCATAGCCTCGACAGGGTTGCCATTTAACCCACTCTGATATCTGTATCCTGCCAAGAAGTTCCAGATCAGAATAAAGGACATGTTAAGGTTAAGAGGTTTCATACTTACGAATTTTCATATACCCAACATTGCTTCGCTACCAGTGGGCATGTTCAGTACCCGGACGAAGTTGTCTTGGCATCATGCATGCATTTACTTGCTTCCAGCAGACCTTTTCAGCATCTCGGCGGGTTTACAAGAACTTCCCATAGCTCTTTTAATGATTTATTTTATTTTTTAAAGATATATAGTTGAGTGGGGTGACGCTGAAAATTATGATATTTTAGCATATTTTTTATAGACCTCAACAGAATTTTTTAGAACTGTCCTTCATTAAGATCCATAGAGGGTTTATTTACAAAACCAACTTTCTAAGGAAGGGAGACATCTTCTGAGTCATTAAGGGATAGCGTAAGAAGATAATAGATGATCGTGACAGGCTTCAGTCACAAATCGAAATTAGTCAACTTCTTTCAAACAACAGTCTTTTCTCAACACAGATATAAATTTCAGAAGTATATAATTGATGTTTATACAATTTTTTAGCAGTCATTTCCGTGAAAGAATTTTCTGTTTTCTTTGTCTGAATTGTTCAAAAATCAGGTATGTGTATTTCCAAAAACAAAAACTAATAAGTGCAAGGGAAAAGATCAAAACCAAAACAGTAAAAGAAAAGAAAACAAAAGAAAAATATTTACATAGTATACAAAGGGTTGTCATCAAGTGAAATATCTTTTCAGAGCTTGGCCATTCACCGGATAGGTGTCTGGCTCTCCCTCTAGACTCTGCAATCGGAAAGAGATGGGACCCAATTTCTTAGCAATTAAAAACGGTCCAAGCCATAAGTTCTGAAATTTCGTGTGCTCTCCCTTTCCCTCATGCGGTTTGTCCCATTTCAAGACAAGATCACCTACTTCAAAGTTTCTATTAGAGGCAAAGTTATAATCAAACCAACTTTTGACCACTAGTTGATGCTGATCTAACTTACGTTTAGCTTGGGCTCTTACCTCTTCTAGTTTCATTAAAGCGTTGATTCGGTTTTCCAAAGGGGGACAGTCTTCTTCTTGTATTTTCTGTGATAGCTGTAGTGAGGGAAGAAAAATGTGTGGTGGAAAAATTGCTTCTCTGCCGTAAAGGAGAAAGAAGGGAGAGTTACCTACAGCAGTTTTTGGTGTTACCCTATCAGCCCAAATTGCGTTTAACAGTGCATTATGCCAGTTTTTGTGATTCTCAGATACCGTTCTCTTGATAATTTTAATCAGATTCTTATTTGTTGATTCTGCCAATCCATTTCCCTGAGGGTAATAGCTAGCAGAATATTTCAATTTAATTCCTTTTCCTAGAGAGAACTCGCTCATCTCAAGAGACAAAAAATAAGAAGAGTTATCGAATACTAAATAGTCAGGGATACCAAAACAAGTGATAATATTCGAATTTAAAAAGGCAATTACCTAACTGGTATTCACAGTTCTTAATGCGGTAACTTCAGACCACGTGGTGAAATAATTTGTGGCTATTATGGTAAAATTATGCTGCTGTGAGGATGGCGGATTGATTGGACCTATAATGTCAAGGCCCCACTGCTGAAAATGAGAGTCTACTAAAATAATACACTTATAGCACAAGGCATGGGCATCTCTAAAAAGTGTGGGCCAGTAATAACCGGCTCTCAAAAATTTATGGGCAGTGGTGTCACCACCAAAATGCCCACCAGCTTCTCCTGCGTGCAATTCTAGTAAGACTTTTTCTGCTTCGCCTTTCTCAAGACAGTGCATCAGTATGCCATCAAAATTTTGACGAAACAGAATACCATTAACCAAATGAAAGGAGGTAGACTTTAATCTTAATGCTCTTCTTTTAGTGGGATCCAGGTGACGAGGACCTGACCCATGTTCAAGACAGAATTTTATATCATCATACCATGGACTGACAGAGTTTTGTGCACAACAGATTGCATTTTGGTTGTGTTGTCCTAGGTTTGACCTATTGTTTTCTTCTTGCTGCCCTGTTGTTGAGTCAACAACTAACTTGCATAACCCTTGGCCTCTCACTATCTGAGCTGGGGTAATTTCTATGTCGTATTCCTATAAGGAGGTAACCCAGTTCGCCCTCTTTTGACCTAGTTCTTTCTGCACTAACAGGTTCCTGACGGCTGGGTAAGGGACAATAATTTTTGTCCTAGATTTAAAAAGATAAGACCGGAAGTGTTTGACTACTTTGAAAATAGCGTAGGCTTGTTGATCAACCATTGGGTAATTAAGGTCCACACCTTTGAAAGAAGAGCTCATAAAGGCAATGGGTACTTCATTGTTTTCAACATTCTTTTGAGTTAGGACTGCAGCGTAGGACCGGTCAGAAGAAAAAGTGTAGAGCGTGAAGTCTTGTGACAAGTCGGGGTTCATGAGAGAAGGAGCATCTATTATGGCCTTTTTTATTGCATTAAAAGCTTGATTTTCTAAGGGTCCCCAATGATATTGTGTGTCTTTCTTAATTAAATTATGTAAATGTCTGACCATTTCGGAGAAACTAGGGACGAATCTCTTAATGAAGTTTATCTGGCCTAAGAAAGACTGCATAGACATTTTGGATGAAGGAGGGGGAAGTTTCGAGATGACTTGAGTCCTTTCGGGGTCGATAATCATCCCTTTGCTTGACACAATAAATCCTAATATTTTACCTTGTTCTACTGCGAAGATGGATTTTTTAGGATTTAAGGAAATGTCGTATTTATGACATCGTTGTAGAACAACTCTTAAATGAGCTAGATGATCGGTTTTGTTTTTGGAAAACACAGTAACATCATCTAAGTAAACTACGACAGACTGATTGATTAAGCCTCGAAAAGTGATGTCCATCACTCTCTGGAAAGTGGCACCGACATTAATCAATCCAAAGGGCATTTTCCTGTAAGGATAGGTTCCCCATGGAGTGCGGAAGGTAGTTTTAAGTTGGTCTGGAGGAGACATCAGGACTTGGTTGTACCCTGAGAAACCATCCAATAAGGATAGCCTTTCAGAACCAGATACCTATTGAAGGATCTGTTCCATGGGTGGGACAGGGTATTTTTCTTTATCAGATGCTCTATTAAGGTTTCAGAAATCGACGCAAAGTTGGATTTCCCCACTTTTATTTAATTCTTTTTTGACGGTCGGTTCGAGCTTAGGGTGCATTTTTATTAATTTTTTGTTGAAAGGGAAAGGTTTGGGGTTTCATAGGAATGACGTGTTGTATAATATTAGGGTCGAAAGTTTTAAGGTCATCATACATCCACGCAAAAACATCTTTAAATTCTTTAAACAATTTAACAAATGCAACTTTTTCTTGTTCAGAACAACCCACCCCTAAATTAATGCACTGCGGATTGTCATTAGTTCCTAAGTTTACTTTTTCATATGATAATGAGGAACTATTGGTTTTATAGTTGACCGATTTTTTGAATTTATCTTAAAGATCGTAAAAATTTTCTAATCTAACTACAGACTTAGGGATCGAATTTGCCATGTTCGATGAAGATTCAGGAGATCTCGGATCTGGTATTACCATGAAATCACGCAAATTGTTGTTGTGAGTGCATTCGTCGATCACCGTGCCTTGAAAAGTTTCTTCCATATGCAGGAAGCTAATAATCTGTTGATCATCGTCGAAGACTCTCCAATTCGTGATGTTGTCGGGAACCGATGGCCTGAACAACAATTCGACAGAGAATGCATCCGGGGACAAGCCTTCTATAGGAAACAGTTTGGAAGCTACGTTAGCTAATAGATCAACTTCAGAGTTATTCAATCTAGGAATATAATTTATATTGAAAGAAGAAAATGTATTCATTAAATTCCATACCTCGGATTGGTAGCTTTTAATATGTAGAGACAAGCAGTGGATAGAATCTCTTACCTGTCTAACCACGATTTCAGAATCGCCAAAGACAATCAAGTTTTGAATGTTCATATCTAAAGATTTTCTGAGGCCCTGCAGTAAAGCCTCATATTCTGTTGTGTTATTAGTACATTCAAATTCTAACCTACATGCAATCAGGGTTTTGTTACCTGCCAGATCAATAATAACGCAGCTTGCACCAACTCCTTCTTTGGACTTTGACCCGTCAAAGTACATAGACCAAATTTGATTTTTATCGGGTGCATGAGACCATTGTGTAGAAGCTGCTGGCTACACATATGCTACAATCTCGGACTGTTGTTCTGGGTTGGTAATATCTGAAGTCTCGACCATGAAATTGCCGAAAAAGGTGTCCATCCCTTGTATTTTGGGTGAATTAGCAGAAGGTGTAAATGGTTCATTGAGATCGTTTAAATCCGTGACTGTGAGATTTAGATAGCGTTCACGATTTACCTTGATCTTGTTGGGCTTGTCGTTCTCTGGAAGCCACAGGTGAGACCAATCTGTCGTGAAATAGCCATGTAGCTACTCCAACCAGTCCCTGCTTAAAAACAGACCATACACTTATTGAATATCCACAACAATAATATCAATAACTTGATTAACTTTGGGGTTAGATGATAATCTTATGAGCACATTCCTTAATTCGCCTACAACTTTAACACTAGTTCGATCAAGTTGAATGATTTTTTAAGTGGATGGTTCAACCTCAGCATTAATCTTCTGAAACACCGACCATGGCATCAGCATTAACCTGATGATGCTCCTGAGTCTACCATACAATTGTGCACGTTTCTATTAAATATTTCGAAAGTTAACAAAAATGGAGGTACATTCCTACGAGTACTAAGGGTGGTAGTTTATGGCTTTTTACTCGCAGTTTCTAAAGATAATTTATCTACATTTGTTACATTATTTACAGGGAGGCTTCCTTTGTCATGAGGATCAGGATTACTCTTAGCAGAAGTCTTCTGAGGAACTTTGTTCTGAACAACCTTGTTTGAATTACCATTTTTGCTATTCTCTGTGATATTCTGTAACATTTTTTGTAGCAGAAATGGAAATTTTAATAATTCATAAACATAAATGTTAGCCCTTAAATTTTTAAAATCTTCAACTAAATCATAATCTAAGTTGGGGTTTACATGACTCTGTTTAGTCTCAGTTGGTTTAGCTTGCTTTGGGGGCAAAGTTGTAGTGTTTTCGGAAGAAGGTTTGTTTGTTGTCTTACTCCTAGTATTGTAGGGATGTACTGTCTCGAAGGTAGCTTGAAAAATGCTATCCGAGAAGTGTCCAAAAATGTTCGGAGAAGATTCTTCTTCTTGAAATGTCTCTCATTCAACAACCTCCTCAGGAATCTTAGGAGGCATCAAGTTATCCTGGGCTTCTAGAATTGTTTGAAGGGCGAATTGTAGACTTTCTAGATTAAGGCCCTCGGTAGTTGGATTAGGTCGGTTGGTGGGAAAAGGCTTCCTGAACGGGGCTTTGTAGGGCCCTTTTCTCGAAGGAGCTTCTTCGGCCATCCTTTTCAAATCTATAACTTGATTTGATAGTTTTTGAACGACCTTAGTTAGGTTTTCTAAATCAGATCTTTCAGGTTGTGTTTTACTTTGAGTAGGTCTAGGGAGGATTTTGATCTTCTTTTTGGAAGAAGAACTAGTTTCTGTTTCATTGCTAGTAGTGTCTTTTAAAATAAGTATGTCTTTTTCAATCTGGTTGGCCTCTTCGAAGGCCTCTAACAACGTGGCTTTCTTAGATCGTTTTACCCAAATGACTATATTTTGATGCAAGGCTTTAGTATAGTATGCTATGATAAGATTCTCGACAGGCATGGAATCTGTAGGGATTCGGTTCTTAAGTGTTAAGAATATTTGATTAAAGTATTTAATTTTCTTTTTGGGTTCATTCTTAAGATAGAAATCTCCATAACTAGAACTTTTGGGGACTTATCGTCTCCAAATTTTTCCAGAAAGCATGACTCAAAATTTTCCCAAGACACGATGGTATGGGGTTGCTGGGAAAAGTACCAGGTAGAGGCATTTCCCTCGAAGGTGTAGGGGAACAACCTACAGACTACGTCTTCGTGCTCGACATTACGGAGTCTTATGTCTAACATAAACTTTTTAATGTGATCTTCGGAGATCTATTTAGAGTCAGGGTCAAACTTGGGAAGCCACTTCTCTAGATGTTTGGGTAAGGGATGCTAAGCCCCAGGTATGGCTACTGCATCCTGGTCGAGCCAAGGTTTGGCAGGATTGTTCTGGTTGGCCATTGGTGTAGGCGGTGTGGAAGGATGAGAAGGAGAACTGCCCTCGTCGGAAGAGTCTTCTCCAGAAGAAGAAGGAGATGATGGAGGCGGTGAGGGTGGTATTCCAGATCCTCCTGCAGCAGGAGTGAGGATTGAATATGTAGGGTTTAAAGTGAGGTTAGTGCCTCCAAGTTGTTCTCCGATATCATATAAATCTAAAGGTCGGTCCAAAGGATGTTTTGGTTTCCTCAAACGGGCGAAGGCACTATGTGTTCTTAAAAGAGATTGGCGAACAATCTCTTGTACGTCACCACTTGTAGGATTTGGGGTTGTTGGTTCAACTGTGATCCGTAGATCGTCGTTTGATGTGGTTGTTGTTTGAGGGGGAATGTTTTCATTTGAATGGATTCTTGTCACTATAGGTGAGTGGTTAGGTGGTGGACGAGTCTTACGACCGCCTCGTTCCATTAATAAATTTCAAGCCCTCCTTCTAGAGCCATTTGTTGACGGGCGAAAATGAATGCTCGCCAACTGGAAGAGTGGATCCGGTCTGAGGTTGTCTAAATAACTCAAGTCGTTTGGGATGATCCACCCTGACAGGTTTAGCGGCTTCGTTGGCCGATCTAAGTCCTAGGAAAATGAAAGAAACTAGCTAAAGGAACTAATCTAAATGAAAACAACAATTAAAGAAAACTAATAAACAAATCTGAAATAAATATATACAGTCTTTTGTCTAATATTATACAGCAATAATTCTATGAAATTAAATGTTCAGCTATCAACATAATTAGATCTTAATCACAAATGTACAATATTTACAGATTACATATTTTAAATGGAAACCTGTAAAAATCATTTGTAACTGTCCTATGACAGCAAAACTATTGTTTTTATTTTTTATTTTTATATCTTTCATGTGAAAGAAGAGAAGTAGACAAAACTAACTAAGCTAAGTAATTAAAATAATAATCCTAACTGTAGAACTGAACCACGTATCTATCTAAACTAATGAGAATTCTCAGATTTATTAACTATTAAAGAACAAATAAAGAACTAACCTGAAATAACGCTTCCTATTTGTCCCATGCAAAGTATTCAATTCAGTTGTTCGATGGGAGGAAACCCACACCAAATTCTTCACAGGCTTCTTGTAAACAAGAAGCAGTAGTGCTCTTTTAAATATAAACAATAGAACAAACAAGACATAAAACTGACATCAATCTTATGATTTACAAATCATCACAATTAGATAAATCCCTGCGTGAAGATCTGTACAAAACAGTTCATTTAATGAAGAAGATAAATCTTTACTCATCAATCGAAACAGAGTAATTGTTGTGCTAAAACTGAGATACATAAGACATGGACAGAATTTAAATCACAACGCATTAACCTGTAATAAGTCTTGATATCTAAAGTAGTCAATGACTTAGTCACAAATTAAAATGCACAAAACCTGAACAAACGTATGATAAATTGGAAGCTAAAGTTGTTACAACAGATCAACTTCCATTCAAGTCTGTACCATTATAAATCCATAGTCTTGTTCTCCCAACAGTGATGATGGGTTCATTACAAAAAATAACAAGTATTTAAAGACCATAGGGTAAAACATCCCTGTGGGAACTATCAAAGCAGTTTACAAAAAATCTGGGAACAATCTCCCAACTCCCCATTTCTGCCTATGACTAACAACCTATAAAAAAACTATATCACAAAAGTATCTCCTAATCTGCCACAGCATGCCCAATTTTCCATTGAAATTCGTAAGTACCTGAAGGTGGACAAAAATAGACAAGTTTAGATAATGTTTATTGGTAAAATTAACAAAAATCTAAATTTTAAGACTAGCTACAGAATCTCACGATTTTGTAGCTGGTCTAATTTGAAAACAAAATCATTTTAAATCCATCCAAAACTAACAGAAATATATTCGAATTATTAAACCAAATCTTTAATCATTAAATCAACATAAAGCAAATCGCTCATGCCAGAAGTAACCAAATCTTTATGCCAATTTTAAATAAGCATAAATCGTGTTTAACCGAATGGTAACAGAGATACATGCAATATGTTCAACACTAGTTATTACCAATTCGGAGCAGACAGAATCATTTAGACACTTTGAAACCAATGAAATTATTTTCATGAATCAATTTCAATTGACACAAACTGTAACCGATCAAACAAATTATTCATATTCATTTAATACAAACACAATATTTTATGTCGACTCAGAAATTAACAAAATTGTTTTTAAATCCAAAACTAACAGAATTGTTTTTTCGAATCAATAGATTACATTGTATTTATCAAACCAATCTCTGATATTGATGCATTGCATACATAAAAGACCATGCTAATTCAAGCATACAGAAACGTCTCAAAATCAAACAAAAAGAAACGAATTGAACTATCTTAGAGCCGACACAATCGATATGCTAATGCAAAGTCGTATCAATCAATACATAGCTACATGATTTTAGCAAACAAATATTTTGTACAGGTCGAATGCAATCATAATCCAAAACGGAAATATTTATTCAAAACAAAACAAAATCGTTTCTTGAATCTATTCAAACAGAACTAAACGAAATCAAAACCAAACGACTACCCTAATTCAAACGTATAGAATTGTTTCAAAATCAAACCAAATAGAATTGAAAATAAATCAATCGTTTATACTAATCTGAGAACAATAAAATCGCATTAACCAAATCATAGTTGTGTCTGAGTTTAGCAAACAAATCTTCTATACATGATTCTTAATGAAATCATTTCTGGTAATTTGAAAATAACATAATCATTTTAATCTATTAAAATGAACAGAACTAATTGAAAGAAAACCCAATCGGTTATATTAATTCAAACCAACTCATAAAACAAAATCGATGTTGAAATACATACCTGGGTAATAAGAAAATGATTCGATCATGATAATTTTGAATTGACAAAGGCCGTTGTTGCCTCGACATTTCTGAAGAGAATTGAACCAGTGGTTTTTTGTTTCTTTTCATTGGCTTGTAGCCTGTCATTCTCCTTTGACAGCACTGTAACTCATTCCTCTAAAGATTTGATCTTCGATTGCAACAGGGGAACATCCGTGTAATAACGTTCAAGCCAGGAATTGCATTGGGTACAAGGTGATTGATTATGCCTTGGCATCATAGGCGAGGGTTCTTTCAAGTTACCAGGGGTGTCACTGTGAAGCTTAATTCCTGGGAATTTAGGATCATTCTTGAGGCATGGAGGTAAGTTGGAAACATATTCATAGGGTTCCATAGAGAAACGGCCATGAGAGTAAAGGTATTCCTCAGCTAAGAAATGTTCAATTTCGGAGTCTGAGTCCTCACTCAGCACTATTGGCTTCTGGTCAACGTTTTGCTTAGGTTTGTTCCTAGCACATCTGGATACCCATTGTGCATTTTTCTTTCCCTTACTGTTGACAACAATATCACCTCTTCCTTTATTTCTCACAGGCCTCTTGATGGACTTAGTATCGTCTTTAGCACACAGGTCGGCCATGGTATCGGGTAGGTCCATGTCGAGGCAATTTGAGGGTTTGACAGGGGGTAGAAGGATATGAAGTGGCACGACTGATCCAACCAGAGTTTCAGTAACCACAACCTTGTCCACTTGGACAGACTCAGGAGTGGCAAAGACATTCCTTAATAGGAAGGCTTGCCAACAGTCACCACTAAGGCTCAAATGGTGGACGATAATGAGTTTGATCAAGAAGTGATGAAAAAGGCTGCTATCAGCCTTCTCACGCTTAAATCGTTTAGACATCTTGTACAGACTACGTAAGAGATAATGTGGCATATTCAAAGGGTAGCCTATAAAATTCATCAATAACCGAAGATGATACAGAAATACCAAGCCATAACGACCTTCGCAGGTCGCAAACTGCTTAACAATTGCCAAAAGATCATGCCACCTGGGTTTGAGGGTAGTTAGAGGTAGAACTCTATCGTAGCTAACAATCTTCCTTGATGTGAATAGGAGCGGCCATGGCACCTCGTCTACTGTCGAATTTTTAAAGCACCTTTTCCCTGTAGCTGGTAGTCTTGTAGCTGAGCTTAGGGATTCCTCATTTATCTCGAGTTGTATGTCTCTGACCTTAGCCCTGCATCCGTCGAAGGTGAGGGCGAACTGTTGGGAAACCGAGAGGTTGAAACCCTCAAATATTTGGATAAACACCAGCCAACCACTATTTTCCAAATCCTCACGAGCATTGTCGAATAGAAATAGAGTTTGGATACCATTTGGTTCTATGCGCACCACAGGTGCCATAAGCAAGAGCACATAGTGAGCCAGGTAAACGAGAAAGGGTTTGGATATGGTATTCGTAGGATTGAATAGCTCACAGACTTCCCCAAAACCAATAGAGTTAACACGTGATAGGAGGCGGGCATTAATGTCTAAGTGTGCGGGGGTGGTGGAACAAAATCAACCCTTGCAAAACAGTCATATCCAACTGTACAACCGATGGTGCATATGGTGATTCAAATCACTATTGCAATGTGTTAAAAGTAATTCCATTCAAACAATTAACGAAAACTATGGTGATTCAACCGAAAGATTTTCACAAGCAATAGTGCTTGCATGGTTTTAAAATCAAAACAATGTTTCGAAGTCAGCACCAAGGGTTCAATCATAACAAGTATGTGTTGTATGAAATGATTGCACCAAGAGTCTAACCACAATGTTAATGCGTTGTTATGAACCCATTGAATTTGATTAAAGACAATAGAACATCAAAGACTATCGAATCAAGGACTCAATCATAATCATTAGAATATCATCACAGTCTCATAAAAATGAAATCATATTAACAACAAAAAAATGTCAAATGAGTAAAGGTTTTGGTGTCTTGCTAACTGTGCGCCTATAATTCAATTGGAAATGCAAATGAACACATAGACAAGAGTGACCATAATAACCGAGTGACGATTTTAATGCCATTGACGTGACTTCGAAATCAAATTTTTCACGCTTGCAGTCGTGAAAACGAGAACAAAGGAAGGTGTGAAAATGCGCGAAATAATAGTGTTGTTTTATTCAAAGATTGCGATGAAGATCAAGGGTTCCAAAACACTTTTGTGGGCAGCTTATAAAAATAGGATAAAAATGAGAAATGGCTGCCAAAAAGTCCATAAACTTCTGAGTTTGAATATGATTAAGAAGATTTATCTAATTTGGAACAAGAATTATTAATGATCTAAAATGATTGTACATGCCAAGATCAAATGTTTGCAATTGCTCCATAAGAAAAAGTGACTTTGAATTAAATGAACATACATTATTCACCTATATTGCATTAAACAACATGAGACAAAAAAAATACATATATTAATCAATGGTTCAATTTTTACAAATCCAAATGGGGTGCACTATTCATCATACCATAGAGAATCAGATATGTGAGTTTGCTAGTTTGGTCAAGCCTCAACGTCGAGCAGGGTTCTCCTCTCTTGGAAGGATAACAAAATATGGTGCCCGAGCCGAACCTGGGAGTAACCCAGCCCCAAAGTGGAAATAAGCAGCAACACAATTTTGTGAGAAAAGTGTGCAAGCATAAAATGACTTTAGAAGAAAATTAAAAGTAAAGTGAGCGGGAATTAGTTCAATGAGAAATAAAAGAGGGGAAAAGAGGAGGCCCCCCTCATTTTTGTATTTGCTCATTTGATAAAAAGATTTGTGAGAGCTACTGAGAAGAGAGACCGAGGGTTTTTGTAAACCCTTCATCTATCTCTGGTTCAGATTTCTTCATTGGAATTCATGGTTAGCATAGTCATCTTGATTATTGTTTTCTTGTGAGAACTAAAGATTTATCGATGACATTGATCCCTGTGTTAAAGAAGACTTTGAGAAGCGGGGTCAAATCTCTCATTTGGGTTCTTATTCTTCTCTGTTGGGCGCACATTTGAATGAGATAGAGGTTGATTACTCAAGAGGAGGGCAAGTTACCCACTGTAGGTCCATGTTATGAGTAGGGCGACTGCTGCCAAGGTGGGATGAATTTTCTGGGCAATAATTCTTGCATAGAGGTTGAGTTTGTGGGACAGGTTTTAATCACCAAGGTCGAATCTAATCCTATTCTCCCTTGTTCCGAGTCTCTCATTCATTGGTTGGGCGAGTGTCCAAGCTGCTACTGGTCATGTTGCTATTCTGGAAAAAGTTCCTCATTATGAGACTCGTTTTTGTTGTGTGGAGGTCATGGGGTTTCCTTACACCAGCTCCATCTATGGTAGCGTTGCTGCAATATTTGGGGCACCTACAGAATGATATATTCCAAAAATACTATTGCTGAATATTCCTTGGAAAACTGGGATCTTGAAGAACACACACAGATTGTATAACCTAGGTTATTCTATTTATTTTCTTCTATGTATTGAGACTGATATTGTCATTATTTCCCATCTAGTTTAATCAATAGAGTGCAGAAAATACTCTTTGAATTGTGCCAATATATCAGTGTGAACATTATAAGTTTCATCTTAATTTACATACTCTTGTAAGAAGATTGTATGTGAATTGTTTGTCAAATTACCTAAATCAGAAAATTAAACAAAAATACACATAGTCTTGTGGATATAGAAGCAAACCCGATAAGGTATCTAAGGAGGTATTTTACAATGGTTTTCATTGTTTCTAAAAAATGTCCATCTTTATATTGTGTATCAAATCCACTGTGTAACAACAAACTCTTCTTCCCTCATGTTTTTTCTTGTTTTGGGCTACATCTTGACATTATATTTGATCATGGCTCTGACTTTCTTTACACCTTCTAGAAAACACTATGGAAATTACTAGGATGTCAATTTTATCTTTCTACAACCTTTCACCCTCAAACACATGGATAGACTAAAGTGATGATTCTCATTTTAGTACATGCACTTCATATTTATTACACTTGCAATAAATAGTGTGATACATATTTACATGTACTACAACACAACTATAATAGGGCAGTGAATATACCAACAAGGTACCTACCATTTCAAGCATGCTATGGGTATCAATCCTGACTATCCTTATGAGATACTAGTCACTCTTCATCCCACAACCTCCCCACACCAACAACATGAATAGAAACATGCTTCATTCATTGTTTAAAATTGTAGCACATCCATTCACAAGTTGCAACAACACTAGAAGATTCAAATGCTCAATACAAGACTGTCATATATTTCCTACACAATTTCAAGTGGGGATAAAGTATGTTTATATCTCAACAATCAATGTTTCAAAGGACAATAGAATCACAAACTCAAACCTATACATTATGTGTCACACACCATTATACAAAATATCAATGATAATGCATATCGTCTATAGATTCCCTAAGGATTGTTCGTTCATGACGTGGTGACCATTAATAACCTGAAGTTGTATAAACCTTATCTTTTGCAAGATGATGTTTAGAGATCTCACCTAGTAGATACCATTTGAGATTATCAACCCTCTTTTGAAAAATATACACTACTATATGTGTACATCATATCCACTTGGCAGTAGAAACATAACTTTGATCTCATGGAGTGTAAATCATAACTCCCAAGCCAAGTCAAGTGGTCCTCTCAATCTGTGTTTGAAGCCACATTCCCCTAGCTCATTGAGAAAGTGTGTACACTTTCAGCTAAATAGGGAGGAATTGATGTGGCGCATGAGGATGCACTCACTTAATGGACACCCCACCAATGATGCAACCCAAGGAAGATGCCTCATTAGAAATACCTATCCCTTGAGGGCATTTTTCTATCTTATATAGTAGCATGTATGATAGTTATTTACATCTTTCAACCTTCAAGTTGCATGCATTGCATTATTTACAATGTATTTCCATCCTTCTGCTACATGCATTTAGTTTACTATTTTCTTTAGTTGGCAGTTATCTTGAGTGGACCCATTGTAAATATATAAAAGGCCTTTGTCTATTTTTGACAGAAACATATAGAGAATGTTGGTTCAATTTTGGAATCTTGTTGTTTTCTATTGTGGGGTTTTGTTGTACTTGTTGCTGCTATCTCAGACATCCTATTTGTGGTCTATTTCTTGGCAAACTGTCCCTCAGTCCTTATTGACAGAGATCAAACCCGAAAGGTTTTATCCATGAACCTAAACTAATTTTCTGAGCATATACAAGAGGTCTACATCCACACATGTGACAGGTACATCTTTCATTGATCATGAGGTAAGCTAAAGGTTTGTTTTCTACACTCAGAAATTTTGTTTGTATTAAGATCTGTTTATATCTTTTCTCATAGGTGTTGATCTAGTAAACAAGAATTTAAAAGCATTTTGTTTTTCAAATTTTTCCCTAATTCTAACAAACTCAAAACCAACTACTTGTGGATATGCGTACTTAACCAAAATGCCATGATGAATATTATGTCATTAAAAGTATGCGTACTTAACCAAAATGCCACGATGAATATTATGTCATTAAAAGAGTAATTGTTACCCTAAAAGAGTAATTGTTACCCCTTCAAAATTACACTGGCATTTTCAAACATTTATCTAGTGTTGCAGATTTGAAGGTTGAATTTGGTTGAAGGATAGATTACTTTTCAAAAACTTCTTAAAGTTATCCATGCATACTAATTCCAAGGAACAAATCTCGGGGACTATTTGTAGTGGTGGGTTCAGACCCATGCTATCTTGGAAGAGTCGTCCCATGTGGATCATAGATATAAGTAAGAACACTTGAAACCTTAAGATCATAACTGGATTACTGATCCAAGGGACTTCCTGATAGGACCAACTTATGTCATTTATTGGATAATCATACAAAGAAGTTGAGCTAGAGGTAGTTTGGGTAGCAAAAAGGATTGCTAACTTGCTAGTTTGTTTATGACAGAAAAAGTTGTGAATTAAATATGGGCATGGTCTTGGTTGACTTGGTCAAGGGTACTAAAGATATCTTTGTGTGGTTTTCTTGGGTTTGGATTTAAAGATTAGATATGGGATTTTATCTATGTTTTCTTGGGTTTCTGCAACAACAAAGATGTTACTAACCGAAAATGTGATTTCAATATCATTTTGGTTTTTGTGATGAAACTAATCCATGGATTCTTCAAAAAAAATAATACCTAAAGCCTATTAATGCTTCCCTCGGTTGGCTATGCTTAGCTCGACCATGGGGTTGGACTTTAAATAAATTTGCAAGAAATTTACATAGGAAACTCTGTCACCCAGTTTCATAATCTATGACTTTCCTGTACCCATAGAGTAATCTTCCAAGTAAGGGATTGGCGGAAATGTTGACATATCCTCCATTCCTTAAACACTGCAATTAGATAGCCTTTCTTCCTCGTAAGTGATGACAATAAAATCAAGTGGGCCTATATAGTCATTGGAAAAGGATCGAACATCATCCGCAAAAGTTTGGCAACAATATTTGCGAAGAGGATTGAGCATGGATGCACTACAATAAAGCATAGTTTGTCCCCCATGTAGTTGTCCATTTCCATAAGCTTAAAGCTTAGCATCCTCTCAAATTATAAAAAACGGTTTAGACAACCGGTTAAGAATTTGTATTCCGCGTGGCTCTTTTTCTACTTGATTTTGATGGCAAATGGGGGCATATAAATACTCTACCTGAGGTTCTACCTATTAGTATGCATCGATCAAATGCACATCATTTCACTTCATCTATGTGTTTGTAGTTGGGTCATCATCGTTTACCTTGTTATATGCAATGGCTGGAAATCCAATCATTGGGAAATTTTGATAACTTGAATGACCAAAAGACCTAAAATTCAAATGCTCCTCTAAATAAGACAATGCTAGGCTCTCATTACCATAGGTTGTAGGAGTGTAATCATGATGGAGAGGATGATGTATCCATAGGTTCTCACCTTCCAATGCATATGAAATACATGGAACAATTATGAGCTTACTTTTATCATTACATGGACAGAAAAAACCATGCTCTGTCTAAGAACATGGCTATGTCTCAGAGCTTGATACAATTTCAAGTGACAGTGATCAGAAACAAGGGCACTATGTAGGCTCGACAATCATTGAGAATGATGAACATCACTGTACAAGTGCATAAAACCTTGATGATGAAGGCTCTGTTGTGAAAAAATACTTACAGGGCATGTCATATGATGTTTTATTGGCTCTTTCAAAGGAAGATGAAGAATGGATGTCTGAGAATGAAGAAGAAGAGAATTGGTGTGGTAGGGACAACTCAGATTTGCAAGATAAAGTTGAACAGAACAAGTGTGATGAAGGTGATATTTCTCCTCTTGATAATGTTGGGTTAGACAATTTGGAAAATAATTTGTTTTTTGAGATGCGCTTATGCAAGAGAGAAAACTAGAACACGCTAGCTTTCCCCCACAGTGGAATGATCTTGTTCGAGATATGTATATGCTTGTGTAAGAGGGAAAGCTAGCACATGCTAGCTTTTCCCCATGGTAGGATGATGTTCAAGATGCGCTTGTGCTTGTGCAAGAGGGAAAGCTAGCATGTGCTAGCTTTCCCCAACACTAGAATGATGTTGTTCGAAATGCGCTTGTGCTTGTGTAAGAGGGAAAGATAGCATGCACTAGCTTTTCCCCATTGTGGAATGATGTTGTTCGATATGCACTTATGCTTATGCAAGAGGTAAAACTAACACGCGCTAGCTTTCCTTAACAGTGGAATGATGTTGTTTGAGATTTGATTGTGCTTGTGCAAGAGGGAAGTTTAGCATGTGCAAGCATTCCTCCATGCTAGAATGATGTTGTTGGAGATGTCCTTGTGTTTGTGAAAGAGGGAAAGCTAGCACAGGCTAGATTTTCGCCACAATGGAATGATGTTATTCAAGATGTGCTTGTGCTTCTGCAAGATTGAAAGTTAGCATGCACTAGTTTTACCCCATGAAGGAATGATGTTGTTCAAGATGCTCTTGTGATTGTGTAAGAGAGAAAGCTAGCACACACTAGCTTTCCCCCATAGTGGAATGATCTTGGTCGAGATTTGTATATTCTTGTGTATGAGGGAAAGCTAGCATGCCCTAGCTTTCCCCCATGGTAGGATGATGTTCAAGATGCACTTGTGCTTGTGCAAGAGGGAAAGCTAGCATGCGCTAGCTTTCCCCAACATTGGAATGATGTTGTTTGAGATGCGCTTGTGCATGTATAAGAGGGAAAGCTAACACGCACTAGCTTTCCCCCATGGTGGAATGATGTTGTTCAATATGCACTTCTGCTTATGCAAGAGGGCAAGCTAACACACACTAGCTTTCCTTAACGATGGAATGATGTTGTTTGAGATGTGCTTGTGCTTGTGCAAGATGGAAGTTTAGCATGTTCAAGCTTTCCTCCATGCTAGAATGATGTTTCTCTAGATGTTCTTGTGTTTGTGAAAGAGGGAAACATGGCACACGCTAGCTTTTCCCCACAATGGAATGATGTTATTCAAGACGTGTTTGTGCTTCTACAAGACTAAAAGTTAGCATGCACTAGTTTGACCCCACAGAGGAATGATGTTGTTCGATATGCGCTTGTGCTTGTGCAAGAGAGAAAGCTAGCACACGCTAGCTTTCCCCCACAGTGGAATGATCTTGTTCGAGATGTGTATATGCTTGTGTAAGAGGGAAAGATAGCACATTCTAGCTTTCCCCCATGGTAGGATGATGTTCAAGATGTGCTTGTTCTTATGCAAGAGGGAAAGCTAGCATGCGCTAGCTTTCCCCAACACTGGAATGATGTTGTTCGAAATGCACTTGTGCTTGTGTAAGAGGGAAATATAGCAGGTGCTAGCTTTTGCCCATTGTGGAATGATGTTGTTCGATATGCACTTGTGCTTATGCAAGAGGGAAAATTAACACGCGCTAGCTTTCCTTAATGGTGGAATGATGTTGTTTGAGATTTGATTGTGCTTGCGCAAGAGGGAAGTTTAGCATGTGCAAGATTTCCTCCATGCTAGAATGATGTTGGAGATGTGCTTGTGTTTTTGAAAGAAGGAAAGCTAGCACAAGCTAGTTTTTCCCCATAATGGAATGATGTTATTCAAGATGTTCTTGTGCTTCTGGAAGACTGAAAGTTAGCATGCACTAGTTTTACCCCACAAAGGAATGATGTTGTTTGATATGCGCTTGTGCTTATGCAAGAGAGAAAGATAGCACATGCTAGCTTTCCCCCACAGTGGAATGATCTTGTTTGAGATGTGTATATGCTTGTGTAAGAGGGAAAGCTAGCACGGGCTATCTTTTTCCCATGGTAGGATGATGTTCAAGATGCACAACACTGGAATGATGTTGTTCGAGATGGTCTTGTGCTTGTGCAAGAGAGAAAGCTAGCAGGCACTAGCTTTCCACCATGGTGGAATGATGTTGTTCAAGATGCACTTGTGCTTATGAAAGAGGGAAAGCTAACACATGCTAGCTTTCCTAAATGGTGGAATGATGTTGTTTGAGATGTTCTTGTGCTTGTGCAAGAGGGAAGTTTAGCATGTTCAAGATTTCCTCCATGCTAGAATGATGTTGTTCGAGATGTGCTTGTGTTTGTGAAAGAGGGAAAGCTAACACACACTAGCTTTTCCCCAATATGGAATGATGTTATTCAAGATGTTTTTGTGCTTCTGCAAGACTGAAAGTTAGCATGCACTGGTTTTACCCCACAGAGGAATGATGTTGTTCGAGATGTGAGTGTGCTTGTGCAAGAGAGAAAGCTAGAACATGCTAGCTTTCCCCCACAGTGGAATGATATTGTTCAAGATGTGTATATGCTTATGTAAGAGGGAAATCTAGCACACACTAGCTTACCCCCATGGTAGGATGATGTTTGAGATGCACAACACTAGAATGATTTTGTTCGAGATGGTGTTGTGGTTGTGCAAGAGAGAAAGCTAGCATGCACTAGCTTTCCACCATGGTGAAATGATGTTGTTCAAGATGCACTTGTGCTTATGCAAGAGGGAAAGCTAACACGCGCTAGCTTTCCTTAACAGTGGAATGATGTTGTTTGAGATGTGTTTGTGCTTGTGCAAGAGGGAAGTATCGCATGTTCAAGATTTACTCCATGCTAGAATGATGTTGTTCGAGATGTGCTTGTGTTTGTGAAAGAGGGAAAGCTAACACACGCCAGTTTTTCCCCACAATGGAATGATGTTATTCGAGATGTTCTTGTGCCTTTGCAAGATTGAATGTTAACATGCACTAGTTTTACCCCATGAAGAAATGATGTTGTTCAAGATAAGCTTGTGTTTGTGAAAGAGAGAAAGCTAACACACACTAGCTTTCCCCCACAGTGGAATGATCTTGTTCGAGATGTGTATAGAATTGTGTAAGAGGGAAAGCTAGCACGCGCTAGCTTTCCCCCATGGTAGGATGATGTTCGAGATGCACTTGTGCTTGTGTAAGAGGGAAAGCTAGCATGTGCTAGCTTTCCCCAACACTGGAATGATGTTGTTCGAGATGTGTTTCTACTTGTGTAAGAAGGAAATCTGGCACGGCTAGATTCCCCCCATGGTAGAATGATGTTGTTCGAGGTGCACTTGTGCTTATGCAAGAGGGAAAGCTAACACGCACTAGCTTTCCTTAATGGTGGAATGATGTTGTTTGAGATGTGCTTGTGTTTGCGCAAGAGGGAATTTTAGTATGTGCAAGCTTTCCTCCATGCTAGAATGATGTTGTTGGAGATGTGCTTGTGATTGTGAAAGAGGGAAAGCTAGCATAGGCTAGCTTTTCCCCACAATGGAATGATGTTATTCAAGATGTGCTTGTGCTTCTGCAAGACTAAAAATTAGCATGCACTAGTTTTACCCCACAGAGGAATGATGTTGTTCGAGATGCGCTTGTGCTTGTGCAAGAGAGAAAGATAGCACACGCTAGCCTTCCCCCACAGTGGAATGATCTTGTTCAAGATGTGTATATGCTTGTGTAAGAGGGAAAGCTAGCATGCACTAGATTTTCCCCATGGTAGGATGATGTTCGAGATGCACAACACTGTAATGATGTTGTTCGAGATGGTCTTGTGCTTGTGCAAGAAAGATAGCTAGCAGGCGCTAGCTTTCCACCATGGTGGAATGATGTTGTTCGAGATGCACTTGTGCTTATGTAAGAGGGAAAGATAACACATGCTATATTTCCTTAACGATGGAATGATGTTGTTTGAGATGTGCTTGTGCTTGTGCAAGAGGGAAGTTTAGCATGTGCAAGCTTTCCTCCATGCTAGAATGATGTTGTTCGAGATGTGCTTTTGTTTGTGAAAGAGGGAAAGCTAGCACACGGTGTGCTAGATTTTCCCCACAATGGAATGATGTTATTCAAGATGTGCTTGTGTTTCTACAAGACTGAAAGTTAGCATGCACTAGTTTTACCCCATGGAGGAATGATGTTGCTCGAGATGCACTTGTGCTTGTGCAAGAGAGAAAGCTAGCACACACTAGCTTTCCCCCATAGTGGAATGATCTTGTTCGAGATGTGTGTATGCTTGTGTAAGAGGGAAAGCTAGCACACCCTAGCTTTCCCCCATGGTAGGATGATGTTCGAGATGCACAACATTGGAATGATGTTGTTTGAGATGCGCTTGTGCTTGTGTAAGAGGGAAGGCTAGCATGCACTAGCTTTACCCCATGGTGGAATGATGTTGTTCGAGATGCACTTGTGATTGCGTAATAGGGAAAGCTAACACATGCTAGCTTTCCTTAACAGTGGAATGATGTTATTTGAGATCTGCTTGTGATTTTGCAAGAGGGAATTTTAGCATGTGCAAGTTTCGTCCATGCTAGAATGATGTTGTTCGAGATGTTCTTGTGTTTGTGAAAGAGGGAAAGCTAGCACAGGCTAGCTTTTTCCCACAATGGAATGATGTTATTCAAGATGTGCTTGTGCTTCTGCAAGATTGAAAGTTAGCATGCACTAGCTTTACCCCACAGAGGAATGATGTTGTTCAAGATGCGCTTGTGCTTGTGCAAGAGAGAAAGATAGCACATGCTAGCCTTCCCCCATAGTGGAATGATCTTGTTTGAGATGTGTATATGCTTGTGTAAGAGGGAAAGCTAGTGTGTAAGAGGGAAAGCTAGAACATGCTAGCTTTTCCCCATGGTAGGATGATGTTCGAGATGCACAACACTGAAATGATGTTGTTCAAGATGGTCTTGTGCTTGTGCAAGAGAGAAATCTAGCAAGCACTAGCTTTACACCATGGTGGAATGATGTTGTTCGAGATGCACTTGTGCTTATGCAAGAGGGAAAGCTAACATGCGCTAGCTTTCCTTAACGGTGGAATGATGTTGTTTGAGATGTGCTTGTGCTTGTGCTTGTGCAAGAGGGAAGTTGAGCATGTTCAAGCTTTCCTCCATGCTAGAATGATGTTGTTCGAGATGTGCTTGTGTTTGTGAAAGAGGGAAAGCTAGCACACACTAGATTTTCCCCACAATGGAATGATGTTATTCAAGATGTTCTTGTGCTACTGCAAGACTAAAATTTAGCATCCACTAGTTTTACCCCACGGAGGAATGATGTTGTTCGAGATGTGCTTGTGCTTGTGCAAGAGAGAAAGCTAGCACATGTTAGCTTTCCCCCATAGTGGAATGATATTGTTTGATATGTGTATATGCTTGTGTAAGAGGGAAAGCTAGCACGCGCTAGCTTTCCCCTATGGTAGGATAATGTTCGAGATGCAAAACACTAGAATGATGTTGTTAGAGATGGTCTTGTGCTTGTGCAAGAGAGAAATCTAGCATGCACTAGCTTTCCACCCTAGTGGAATGATGTTGTTCAAGATGCACTTGTGCCTATGCAAGAGGGAAGGCTAACATGCGCTAGCTTTACTTAACGATGGAATGATGTTGTTTGAGATGTGTTTGTGCTTGTGCAAGAGGAAAGTATCGCATGTTCATGATTTACTCCATGCTAGAATGATGTTGTTCGAGATGTGCTTATGTTTATGAAAGAGGGAAAGCTAGCACACACTAGATTTGCCCCATGGGAGAATGATGTTCGATATGCGCTTGTGCTTGTGCAAGAGGGAAAGCTAGCATGCACTAGCTTTCCCCAACACTGGAATGATGTTTCTCTAGATGCACATGTGCTTGTGTAAGAGGGAAAGCTAGCACACGCTAGATTTCCCCCATGGTAGAATGATGTTGTTTGAGATGCACTTGTGCTTATGCAAGAGGGAAAGCTAACATGCGCTAGCTTTCCTTAATGGTGGAATGATTTTGTTTGAGATGTGCTTGTGCTTGTGCAAGAGGGGGGTTTAGCATGTGCAAGCTTTCCTCCATGCTAGAATGATGTTGTTCGAGATGTGTTTGTGTTTGTGAAAGAGGGAAAGCTAGCACAGACTAGATTTTCCCCACAATGGAATGATGTTATTCAATATGTTCTTATGCTTCTGCAAGACTGAAAGTTAGCATGCACTAGTTTTACCCCACAGAGGAATGATGTTGTTCAAGATGCGCTTGTGCAAGAGAGAAAGATAGCACATGCTAGCCTTCCCCCATAGTGGAATGATCTTGTTTGAGATGTGTATATGCTTGTGTAAGAGGGAAAGTGTGTAAGAGGGAAAGCTAGCACGCACTAGATTTTCCCCATGGTAGGATGATGTTCGAGATGCACAACACTGGAATCATGTTGTTTGAGATGGTCTTGTGCTTGTGTAAGAGAGAAAGCTAGCAGGCACTAGCTTTCCACCATGGTGGAATGATGTTGTTCGAGATGCACTTGTGCTTATGCAAGAGGGAAAGCTAACATGCACTAGCTTTCCTTAACAGCTGAATGATGTTGTTTCAGATGTGCTTGTGCTTGTGCAAGAGGGGAGTTTAGCATGTGCAAGCTTTCTTCCATGCTAGAATGATGTTGTTTGAGATGTGCTTGTGTTTGTGAAAGAGGGAAAGCTAGCACACGCTAGCTTTTCCCCACAATGGAATGATATTATTCAAGATGTGTTTGTGCTTCTGCAAGACTGAAAATTATCTTACACTAGTTTTACCCCACGGAGAAATGATGTTGTTCGAGATGCACTTGTGCTTGTGGAAGAGAGAAAGATAGCACACACTAGCTTTCCCCCATAGTGGAATGATCTTGTTCGAGATGTGTATATGCTTGTGTCAGAGGGAAAGCTAGCATGCGCTAGCTTTCCCCTATGGTAGGATGATGTTCGAGATGCACAACACTGGAATGATGTTGTTTGAGATGCACTTGTGCTTGTGTAAGAGACAAGGCTAGCACGTGCTAGCTTTACCCCATGGTGGAATGATGTTATTCGAGATGTGCTTGTGCATGTGCGAGAGGGAATTTTATCATGTGCAAGCTTTCCTCCATGCTAGAATGATGTTGTTCGAGATGTGCTTGTGTTTGTGAAAGAGGGAAAGCTAGCACACACTAGATTTTCCCCATAATGGAATGATGTTATTCAATATCTTCTTGTGCATTCCCCCATGGTGTAATGATGTTGTTCGAGATGCACTTGTGTTTGTGAAAGAGGGAAAGATAGCATGCTCTAGCCTTCCCCTATCATGGAATAATGTTGTTTGAGATGCACTTGTACTTTTGCAATGGGAAAGCTAGCAAGTGCTAGCTTTCACCCACAATGGAATGATGTTGTTCAATATGCACTTGTGCTTTTCTAAGAGGGAAAGCTACCACGCGTCAGCTTTCCCCCACAATGGAATGATTTTGTTCGAATTTCATTTATACTTGTGAAAGAGAGAAATCCAACAGACACTAGCTTTCCCCCACGGTGGAATGATGTTGTTTGAGATGCACTTATGCTTTTGCAATAGGGAAAGCTAGCAGAAACTAGTTTTCCCCCACAGTGGAATGATGTTGTTCAAGATGCACTTGTGCTTGTTCAAGAGGGAACAGTAGCACACCCTAGATTTCCTTGATGGTGGAATGATGTTACTCAATATGTGCTTGTTTTTACAAGAGGTAAAGCTAGCACGCGCTAGCTTCCCCCCACAATGGAATGATGTTGTTCAAGATGTGCTTGTCATTCTACAATATGGAAATCTATCCTGTGTTAGATTTCTTCCATGTTAAAATGTTGTTGTTCAAGATGCGCTTGTTTGTACAAGAGGCAAAGCTAGAATGCACTAGCTTTCCCCCACAGTGGAATGATGTTGTTCGAGATGTGCTTGTGTGTGTGCAAGAGAGAAAGATACCATGCACTAGATTCCACCCACAGTGAAATGATGTTGTTTGATATGCGTATATGCTTGTGTAAGAGAGAAATCTATCACATGCTAGCTTATCCACATGGTTGGATGATTTTTGAGATGTGCTAGTGCTCGTGCAAGAGGGAAAACATACACTAGCTTCCCCCTAGGTTGGAGTGATGTTGTTCAATATGTGTTTGCGCTTGTGCTTATGAAAGAGAGAAAGCTATCTTGCATTATCTTTTTCCTATGGTGGAATCATGTTGTTCGAGATGTACTTGTGCTTGTGCAAAAGGGAAAGCTAGCATGAGCTAGCTTTCCCCAACGGTGGGATGATGTTGTCTAATATGAGCTCGTGTTTTCCCATTAGGGAAAGCTAGCACAAGCTATAATTCCCCTAGAGTGGGATGATGTTGTCCAAGATGAGCTTGTGCTTGTGCAAGAGGGAAAGCTAGCACGCACTAGCTTCCCCCACGGTGGGATGATGTTGTCTGAGATGAACTCATGCTTGTGCAAGAGAGAAATCTAGCACACGCTAGCTTTCCCCATTGGTGGGATGATGTTGTTCGAGATGGACTCTTGCTTGTGCAAGAGGGATAGCTAACATGCCTAATGGTGGGATGATGTTGTTCGAGATGTGCTCCTACTTGCGCAAGAGGGAAAGATAGAATGCACTAAATTTCCACCATGGTGAGATGATATTGTTTGTGATGCGCTCCTGCTTATGAAAGAGGGAAAGCTAGGGTGTGCTAGCTTTCCCCCTCAAAAGTTTTAGCACTCTGTAATTTTCCCAAGGCTATGGAGGCAGTCACATAGGCAACATCAAAACCACTTCGAATCAAGGATCTAGCCCTCTGAGACTCAGAGAGGGATCTCTCTGTCAAATTTAAATTTGTTTGAAATAGGATATTAGGCTAGTTATGCATAATAGATTATGTTCTGGGAGTTTTCTGTAGATTGGATGGAAAAGGTTTCACGCTTCCATTGGACTATGGGGTTTGTTCATAAAGATAGAGATCAAAGAATGATTTATAAGAAGTCTTTCCACAGGGTGAGATAATAAAACTATTGGATTCTTTGGGAATAAGTGATGGATTAGTAGAAAAAGGTGATATTATCAGTCACAGTAAAGAAGAATTTAAGAATTTCTTCACTATAACATCAGAAGACAAACATTTAGATTTTTAAAAGTCAGAAAACATGGTATGCAAAGATAAATCCTGTAAATTTAACTCCTTTTAAAAAGACCAGACAGACAACACAATGATAACAAAGGTAGATACACATTCAATGACGAGGGAAAAACTTCACCAATAGCTAACATGCAGGAATCCTGTGAAACGTTTCTTTATATTTCTGGAAAATCTCTTGATAGAAGTTACAGTGCTCACAGCTTGCCTGGGCGTGAGATCAACAACCTTTTACATTAAAAATTATCTGAATAAATAGGAGAGATCCCCCAACAAGTTTTTTAAGTCGGATTTAACTGCCTTGGCCAAAAATAGCCACGAATCCCCAAAAATATGGAACTATCCGCCATGAAAGACGGGCCGAATTTCTGCGAAAAAGAGGTCCACTTAGACATCTTTTTCTATTTAATTATGACACCTGGGGAAAAAATGAAGGATTTTATTTTATATGGGCATGTGATGGACAAAAACCTCCTCCAGTTTCGCCAAATTTTCCTCCAGCTCACCGAAAAACCTCCCGCAAAATTAGGACTGCAACAGAAGAATGAAAAACTGAAAAAATGAGCCTTGAAGGTGGATTTGATTCTCCCTTCTTGTGCCACCTGTGAAAAAAATGAGAGATTTTTTTTTTATTCGGCCTGTGTTGAGAAAAAAGCTCTCTCGGATTTTGAAAATCCGTCTTCATTTTCCCAGAATCACCTTCGGAAAAATATTGGTCAAGACTGGCGGTTTTGTGTTTTGGGGGGAGGGCGGTTTTGGAGGGGGAGTGGTATTCCGGACCCCCCCTGAGGTGGTAAGATGTTTTTTTGGGGGGTCCACTGGCCTATGGAACCAACACCTGTCCAAGGGTGGCTTAATAAATACAACCATTCTGGACACCCCCCCCCCTTCTCGTTAAACTTCGGATGGTGAGGGGGGGTCCAGAATTTTTTTTACCCGTTGATTTAATTTTGATGTGATGTGAGGTATATGTGAAGTTGGGGGGTGGGTAGAACTTAGGATAGGCTTTTAGTTTGACTTTTGTTTTTTATTTTTTTGTTTCTTTTTTTTTAATATTATTTTATTACTTTGTTTTTTGTTATATATTTTATTTTGTTTTTTATTTTTAATTGTTTTTATTTAATTTTAATGTTTTGTAATTAGTTTTATTTGTATTATATTTTAATTAATCAAACTCTAACCTAATTACCAACTTAGATAATCAACTTAGTGAGATCGGAAGAGCGTCGTGTAGGGAAAGAGTGTAGATCTCGGTGGTCGCCGTAT
>CBVK0100097336.1:0-33128 GCA_900067695.1 Picea abies
CAATTATAGTGACCAACAGGAATCATTTAAAAGAAAGAGAGGATTAACCCTCTGTTACAGTTGCATAAAACTGGGACATCTTGCTAAGGAATTCCCTGGGAGAAGACCTAGTTGTCTTTGTTGCAAAGCTATGAACCATGAAGTATTGGATTGCCCTAGAATGATTGCTAAGCTGGAAGAAATGAACATGAGACAAGAAAACCCTAAGGCAGATCCAAAAATGGAAGAAACTCAAAAAGAATCAGAGAAAATATTACTACAAATAAAAGAAACCCTGAATGACCACCGACATGTCCGTTTATCAAAGATATTCAAAGAAAAAGAATGCATAGAAGCAATAATAGGAGACTTCGACATTGACTGTGTTATAGATGAAGAAACATAGGTGAATATCATGACAGAAAGAACTTGTGAAGCTATAGGAAGGCCTGTTATGATTCCTTCACTAGGAGGAATAGGACTATTCAAAGGAAAGATGATAAACCTATGTGGAAAGCTCACTCTGATACCTATGAATTCTAATGGAAATTCGGCAGAGGAGGATTTCGAAATTGTTAAATTTATTGAGAACAACAGACCATTTACCATGTTACTAGGAAAACCTTGGATTGAAAGAAATCGGACCAGAAGAAAGGAAGAAGAATAAGTTTTAGAGCAGAAGAAGCAAGAGTTAACATATTTCATGACTAGAAGGATCACACACTTAATTGAAGAACAGAAGAACAGATCGAAGCTATTTAACACCAAAGACCCGGATGTCAAAGTTGCAAGAACACTAGAAGACCCAAAGAAGATTGAAGTACCTATTCCAGATAAAGAAGAAGTATCACCCACGAAAGAATCTCAACAACGCGAAGTAACTATGCCACAAAGAGATAAGAATCAAAATGGAAAAAGGAATTATGTTATGAAGCTCACTGGAAAGAAAGATAGAAAACTAAGTAAGAAGAGAGCTAAGATCGAAAAGTTACAGAAGGTTCCAGAGGGAACTTTGCAGAGGGAAAATTTGCAAAATTGGAGCTTTGTCGGGATAACAGAACAATGTTACATGGAACTTTGCCATGGCGAAGCAATATAGCCGTTGGGAACGATATAACCATTCAGCCGACCCTCCGAACGGGTAGAAAGGCATTTATGGTTTGCCACTAGACCATTGAACCGCGCCATAATGGACATAACAGAGTTAATGAAGGCTTCTCGAACATTGCAAGCAATATGTTGCCAATTTATCTATCTATCCCGTCGCGCCATGCACCGAGAACACTTTTCTAATCGTGAATCTGAGCACACATACTTGTTGATTTTACACATTGATAATTGCGCTATTTCCTTCTATCCTAATGCAGTGTCTAAGTTACTCCTTGAACCCGAGATTTCCAACCCCGAGTGTGTATGTCGGACGAGTTCAGTGGTGCAGAGAGAATTGTCAAAGAAGTTCTGATTGACCTCATGACTAAAAGAGAAATGGTGATGTCTGTAGGCATACAATCTTCATCGACGAGAGGACTGCAAGCCTCTCCATCATCTTCTTGTGGAGCAGGACCATCCCAACCATCAGCAGAGAAGAGAACCAAGCATAAATATGACCTAGAAAATGAAAAGTTGATTCCATCCATATTGCCCAATTACATCCCACCTATGTCTGCCACGGTGAATCATGATAGTGTGCCAAGATACTTCAAGTACACTATGGTCACTGTGTACCTCCCGAAGGGGATACGTGCAGTTCGAGAAGAGCAGGATAAGATCACAGCATTGAAGTTCAACGACTTCAACCTTGGAGATCGAAATATCTATGGTATGCTCGCCCCATACAAGTACCTAACTAGAACAAAAGGGAAGAACTTGGAGATCATCCCTCAGCAGTGGACTATGGACCTCATGCAATCCACCCTCTTCAATGTAATGAAGATACCACACTTTGGAAGGCACCAGGAGGTTAACATGTGCGTTAATATTCTGTTGTCGTGCTTCCATGGTGTCTACTTGTGGCTAGACCACCACATTACAATTGAATCAACGTTGATCCACGGAATCACAGGACTGAGTATGCAAGGACCCGACCCGCAGGACTTTTATCTAGGGAAAGTCGTAGATCGTGCGCTAGCACAGAAGATCAAGGATACATATGGCGATGTTGAGAAGGGAACAAGAGGCTACAAGGTAGCTTCCATACAGAGTGGCGTAGTGCACCTAGCATGTCAACTGATAGCTGGAAAGTTAGTAAGGAAGAATCAACCTACGCAGGTCAGTGGCTTTGTTGTTGACCTTGCAAGGAAGTGCACAGAAGGCCTACAGATGAACTGGTCGAAGTACCTAGTTAACTAGTTGGAACTAGATTTTCGAGAAGCACAGGATCAGGGGTATGAATTTCACTTCAACTAGCTCTTGGTCCTCATTGCATTTGTTGCCTAGGATATGCCAGAAGGAGCGACCTTCCCATACATAGAGTCATTCAAACCGCTTGCCACAAAGTTCGCTACCCTGTGGTATTCGACTAATATGAACAAACAATGGTAGTCGAATGTTGTGTTTCATACATACTACCTCCAGCTAAAGAAAGTCATCGAAGCTGAGCCTCTCATGACTACGAACACCCTACAAAGGTTCCGACCACTAATGAAGTTCAACGTAGATCGAAACTTTATCTACATCACAACACGAGCAGATGAACATCAAGAGAAACTCCAATCATATTATAAGATTACAGAAAAAAGACCTTGAAGAAATTACTAAGGAATGGTCCATTGACCTCCTTATCCCCGCCAACCCCACATAGATATATGATATTGACAACCTAGAGGACACTCATAAAGAATAGAATACACCTGGAACCAGCAAACAGAAGAAGACTGAGGAAGTCCAAAACTTAAGCAACACCTCAGGGAAGACTCCTTCAGTGTCACCTGACCGAGGGGGTTGGTGACGAAATATAAGTTGAACAAAGACCCGGTGAAGTAACACCGACCAGAGACAAGGTTGACCCTTTGAAGAAGAGGAAGGTTTCCCCCCTGAAACCTTCTTCTAGGAAGAAATCAAAAGCCACCATGACTAAGATGTAGACTGTCCTCACCTCCAATGATTTTGATTTCATCATCGCATCCCTAAATGATTCTTCACTAGAGATAGCAGAGAAACAAGGAGCGAATCATGAAGAAATGTATGATAGGATTGAAGTCGAACTCTGAGGGGTACAACAGCCCTTCAGTTCAGTCGTGCAGTCTCCACTACGCCTCTGCCATTAGGAGAACCAGAGTTGAGAGATGAGCCAACCCAACTCCACTGACTAGTTGATACATTCGAAGCTCGCCTTCAACAAGCACAAGAAGAAATAGAACAAGCAACCTAGGCCTTGACGTAGGTACAAGGATTAATTGTAGAGCAGCGTCGAGATGTAGAACAGGAAAATATTGCTCTCCAAGCGAATTTTGATGAAGAAAAAGCACAGCTACAACAAGGAAAAGAACAGTTGCTCATGGAGCAACTCGAAGTGAAAGAAGCAGTCAGTAGAGCACTTCACTCTGTGACAGTCATAGAAATAAAGGTAGAGGATCAAGTCACGCAACAAGTAGAGTAGCTCACAGAAGTTATCCACCAGCTACAAAAATGCATCGCAGACTTAGAACTCCGCGCAGTGCCCGAGACTCCACAGGATGTAAGGGATTAAAGAGAAGAAACTACTTGAAGCCCAGTTGAGAGAATAAAATCCCTTTCTATGGAATGTAAGCAACCTATTGATCGGAATGCCTAGACCTATGCGAAACTCACCAAGAATCCCAAACTGAAGGCACTGGAGTCGCATCTCCAGGAGGCGAAGTATCAAGCTGAAATGATACAAGAGCAGTTGAAGCCCCTGTCAGTTGTGGAAAGAATGAAGCACTCCCAAGAGAAACGCACTGTCCAACAACAAGTTCACACTATCCAGAGTAGAGTTATGGAAGTAACTCAGTAGATCCAACCTGTACAAGACAAGGCTTACCAATTGTTCACAGAGGTCGAAGGTCGAGGAGAAAAACTTGAGAAGGTTGTCACTACAACTGAACAACTCCTGGAAGGACCTGTCAACGGTGCAGTCATATAAGAGTTCATTGAACAGGAGGTTATGGCACAACAGCAAGTCAAAGCAGCTCGAACCAAGATCGAGGCTTTCGAAGCAAAACTACCCAGATCAGAGTGACTCAGGACGAATCACAGGTGAGTGTTGGGGGCCTGTCGGCCCTTGACCAAGTTTTGGGAGATCCTTGTGCAAGTTTGACCTATTTTGGGACTTCGACATCCTATCCATGGAGAAGAGAAAGACAAAGAAAATATCTTAGGATCTCGGCCCCTTTTGGGTCCTTTTTGGGATTTGGGATTATGTAACAGATATGGGATGTCGGCCCATGGGTTTACCCATGTTTAGGCCTATTTTGTAAAGTATAAATAGATTTCTAGGCAATGTAAGCAGTGACAAGTGTGCTAAGTGCTAAGGAAGGGTCATTGTTTCTATGTGCAAAGGTAGATCTGTGTGATTTGGCTCTATGCATATTGTGTAAGACTTGCAAGGCTAAGTGCATGTGGTTGTGACAGACTGTGTGGAAGGGTTTGTGTTGTAACCTAGATCAGGGAAGGAGGATCTAGCAGAGTGCACACAGATCTCATGTCCTATGTGGAGTGGGATCTTGATGCTATATGCCTGTAAGAAGCTTAACAAAGATAATAAAGAAGAAGAGTTGGTGAACGTAGCCCCAGGGTGGGGGTGAACCATGTACATGTTGTGTTGCTATGCTTTGTGCAACGTCTTGATGTGTTTATGTCTTTACTTGCTAAGTTCTTTGATATAGATAGATAGATATGTTTATGATTTGTGCTAATCATGTATATGGATGTTAGATCTGATCCATGTGAATGTGCTTAGTGCTTGAATATGCTTAAATACATCAGATCTGAATGAATGATGTGATGATTTTTTTTATCTTCGAAGTATATAGTGATTGTATTGATGAACTGCCAGTGCTAAGTGCTCTATTAAGTATTACAATCACAGATTTGTGTCCCATCTAAGGTTGATGACACCTGAGTCCTGCAACCACCCCTGGCTCTACCTCCGGTGAGACTTCATCTGCTTTGTAGGTGTTTTTGAAAGGGCCAGTAGTTAGGGTTTTGTTGGTGCGTTGTTGTAGCATTGAACCTTGGGTCTTCCCCTGTGCCAACAATAATCATGTAACAATTTGTAATTATTAATTTCTCAAATTTGTTTTATATAGGAAAATAAGATTTCCAGGCATGATTTTTCTGCTCATCATGTTTGGCTCTTGTAGAAACAAGAATTTGTTTGATGTATGGACTTGCATCCCTGCCACATACAAGACCATCCTCCCTACACTTTCCTCAACCTTTCATTCGACCACACAAACTGTCAACATAACATAACAATTTGTAATTAATAATTTCTTAAATTTATTTTATACAGGAAAAATAAAATTGCCAGGCATGAATTTTTTGCTCATAATGTTTGGCTTTTGCAATTGTAGATATTAGTATTCCCTCTGGCTTACATACCATCCTACCTGCAATTTTCCTCAACCTTCACTCAACCAAACAAGTTGTCAGTATCATGCATATGTATGTTTTCATGGAAACAATTACAAAAATTCACAAAGTGAGCTCAAAATTGTTTACATGTAGTATACCTAGGGAGGTACCCAATATTACCTCCCTAGGTATACTATAGGATGGCTTACCAATTTTTGACAAAAAGGGCCAGTAGCATACTTCATCTCTGCATTTGAACAATTGGCTATCAGAACTGAAGGCTTATCTAATGAGTTTTATCTGGAGTGTTTTTTCAATGGCTTAAAGGATGCCATTCGGGCTCATGTTTTCATGCACCATATGATTACCTAGTTGTAGGAATGCACATTAGTTCTGGAAGCCAATACCATTATGCAATCCCAGCCCCTCCATTCTGTTGTTATGAACTGCCCTCGTCCAGGGGCTACCTCTACTCTGACACAAACTTTGAAGGTCTAAAAGGTATCTCCGATAGAAATGGTTGAACATCGAAAGCAAGGAATTTTTTATTACTGTGATGAAAATTATTCTCCAATCCATAAATGTCGTGAAAAAGGTTCTTCCAAATTGACGTGTCAACTTCCACATCCTCCGAGGAAATATTATCATATGAGGCCACTGACACAGAGGATACACAACCAATTGTCCCCATCTCAAATCAAGTCCTACCTCCCACTGAACTGAAGGAACCTGTCATCTCCCTCCATACCCTCGCAGGTATTTCTTCTCCAGAACATTAAAAATCAAGGGCTACCTCAAACATAGGTCGATAATGGTGTTTATTGATAGTGGTAGCACCCATAACTTTATTCATCGCGGGATAGCTGAGTAGGTCAATTTCTTTGTCAAACTAGTTTCTAATTTTCAAAGTCTCATCGATAAAGGTGGTACAATGAAATGTTAGGGCCACTACGAGAATGTCAAACTCCAAATGTGTGATTATCACCTGAAAAATCACACTTTCTCCATTTCCATGGGTGGTTGTGAGATTTTCTTAGGTTTTGAATGGATTCTCACCTTGGGATCAATTACCATGGATTATCAAGAATTATATATGATATTTACTCAAGATTCCCACACATATACCCTCATAGGCCTACAAGTTGGATCCCCATAAATTATCAATTATCATGGGATGGAGAAACTCCTTAAGAAAGGCCACCATGGTGTGATTTCTCAACTTAATTCCATCTAGGTACATGATCAATCATCCCCAACAATACATCCTTATCTTCAATTGGTTTTAGATAAGAACAATAGGGTCTTTGAGACACCCACAGACCTACCCCCCTCTAGGGGTGAACATGATCACTGCATCCCTCTCCTCCCAAGAATTCATCCCCCCAATGTACATCCCTACATGTATCCATTTGCTCAAAAAAAATGAAATATAAAAAATAGTGCAAGAATTACTAGAGGTGGGGGTAATTTTCCCAAGTACAATCCCATATTCATCCCCCATTGTGATCGTCTTAAAAAAGGTAGGGTCATGGCGCATGTGTCCATATTTTTGTTCCCTTAATAAACTAATCATTAAGGATAAGTTTCCCATTCCTGTCATTGATGATCTCTTTGATGAACTACATGGTGCCTATTTCCTCACCAAACTAGATCTTTGCTCAGGCTTTCACCAGATTCAAATGAATGAAGTAGGCATTCCCAAGACTGATTTCAAAACTCATGAAGGGAATTATGAATTCTTGGTAATGCCTTTTGTTAGTCCCTAAAGTTGCACTTGACTATGAGAGGGCAAGCTAGGGCATCATTCGTTTATTGCAAAGTATTTTTGAGTTTTTATGATTTGGTTTTTTGTAGGGTGGTTGAAAACTGGCTCAAGGTTATAGCATGACATGAAAGTCAAGATCAGAACATATCATATCCCATTGGCTGAATAATGAGTAGACACATAGATGGATTAAAATAATATAAGAAAAAGGAAGATGAAGTCTCCAATTTGTCAACTTCACCTGAATTCTTGTCTCAAAATGTCATAAAGAAACAAGACATTCAGCTTGATATCAAAACTTGAAAAATTATCTCTACAGCAAAATTTTCACTGTATAAATTAACAGTCAAGAATCAAAAAGCATTGCAATCTGAATAATGAATTCAAGCATGAATAAAGAAATAACAGAGTAAAAAAAAGGAGGGTCTAACCATCCATATGTCGTTGCTATTAAGTGTCAAATTGAACATAAATGCCTTTTACAATGAGCTTCTCAAAAAGGTCCCTTGGATCTCCATTTTTTTCACCTCCATGCAGTCTTTCCTCTGTCTATTTAAACTATCTATACAACTTCCAGATCCTATCATCTAGTATAACTTTAATGACTAGATTCAAATAGTATCTATCTACTAAGGTAGTATACTCAAAAAGAGCTTCTACAATCCCAAAATAGATCACATCTCAACAACTTGATATTACAAATATTGCCATCATTTACATTTGACAATACAAAATAGGAATTTGGTTTCATTTTGTAAAACAGATCGAGATCTTAGCATTTCACTGACAAAAAATGAGTAGGCTTTGCCTTATTTCCTGGAAAACATTTAAATCATGATTGTAGCAAATTTCCATGTTACCTTTGGGATAAAATCACAACAATAGCTTTAGCATTTTTCTATTTGAGCTTTGTGGTAAGCACAACATTGTGCCAATAGAGTCTAAAATTAATCTCCCTGAGTTCTTTGAGCAATGCCCTTTGCTCTTTATTCTTCTTTTTAAAACCTTGAATCCTTTCTTGTGGCGAGCATTCCATTGTTCTATCTATGCCTTTTCTTTCTTTAATTGTCTTATTGTTTTCTAAAACTCCTTGATCCTTTCTTTATCAGTTCTAATTTTAACTCTGAATCCTGATCATTCTTCAAAAGGTGTAGGTTCATTCAGGTTTAAGGAAAATTTGGGTTCTTTTGCTTTAAATTGGTACTTTGAGACTAATCCCGAGCTATGTTATTTATTAGAACTTGTTGAATCTATAGCTTCAAGCACATCTTATATGCGATCTGAGTCTTCAAAGTAATCTTGTTTATCTTCAGGGGTTTCACTGATACCTTTAGCCATCTCTTTAGCTTTTGCTAATCTGGTTGAATCTCTCGTTACAGGTCCTATGGGTGGTGAAATCATTCTTTTTCCTTTGCTGACTGATTTCTTGGGCAATGAAGTTCTTTTTGCCCTTTTCCTGGTACTTGCTTCAACATTCTCAGAGTCATCTTCTATGACTATGATGTTTTCTTCTTTGATTGATGGATTAAACATGGCCTTTGACTTCAGTCTATACTTGTTGGTGACCCTAGTATAATTCCTTCTAGGTTTCTGTGATACAGACACAACTTTAACCCTTTTCGCTTTGGTTGCAGCACCCCTTTTACTAGTTGATGGCGTTTCAAGCTTGACTGTAGTTTGAGTATCAAGATCTTTATCTGAATCATTTTCCCCTTTAACATCTTCTTCAGAAAACATTTCAATTTCTGGATCCCACATAGGTCTTTTACTTCTTCTCCTCCTGGTCACCCTAATAGCAGACATCTCCTCTTTCACAGGGGTTTCATCGAAAATATCTCGGCTATGTGTAACGGTCTTTCTCCGTTTTCCTTTCTTCTGCTTATTGGACTGAGTGATAGGGTTTAAACATTGCATGAGCCGGGTCCAGGGCTTATGTAATTCGCTCAAAGCAGACATGACTAAGGTTTTAATTAAGACTTGATGGAATGGGCTACTTTTAGCATTGGTGGAGAGTGATTGCACTCTCTTTGACATCTTTGTCAAGATTTTGAGCAGAAAATAAGGGAGATTTAAAGGGTAATCACCATTTAAATGCATTAGTATCCTGATGTGGTAGATATAGACCAGTGAGAGTCTACCTTCACAGGTGATATACCTGTGGATCACGATCAGAGCCGTGTGTCATTCGGGTCGAATCCATCTACGAGGTATTCCCCTTTTCCAATCCAAATTTTTCTTATCTGGAAGCAAGAATTGGTTTACAAATTTTGTAACCACGTGCTCTTTATTCCACCATCTTTCTCCTCCAACACCAACCTGCAAGCCTTTGTGATAGTCTTCTCTGTCACTAGCATCAGCATCTTATTGTTTTCCACCTCATGACCATCAAACTTCAGAGCGAACTCCATGTAGACCTTCTCATCATAACCCTGAAAACTGGTAAGGAATTCAAACCACCCAATGTCCTTGAACCTTTGAGCCATCTAAGGATAGGCTTCAAGAAGTTCAGCACCCTCTGGTTCTATTCTGACAACATGTCCACTCCTCTTTGGCACCATCAAAACACAATTCTGCAACTAGCGCCCTCGGGTTCCAAATTTGCCACCTGCAATTGTTAGTGTATACCATCCCTTTGAGCGAATACCTGCATTCCTCACTACAAGCTTGAATTTAGCAAAATTGAACAAGTATAATATAACGATCACCAAGAAATGGGTGATTTAAAATGTGTCCTGGGCGGGTACACAACAATCGGATTATGAAACGGTTGAATTTGCAAATGATTTCCAAGCTTTCATGGATGCACATGAACTCTCAACCCATGATTCGTGTCATCATAACGAAATATGGATGGCAGGTGCGTATCAGGGCATGATTATTTGGTGCTACGGGAATAGCCTTATTCTCGTAGCACTATTAATGACTCAGCAAAATTTGAAAGTTTGAAATTCAAACAGGCATATAAGGAGACACCTCATTTTAAAAATCGTGTCTTTCAAAATCAAACTTAAATAAACTATCCAAAAACTGTAATGCAAACCATACGATACTAAAAACAAAAAATTGAAATCAACTGGAAATGGAAAATGTAGTTTGGGTAAGAAGGGTTTAGGATAAGGGTTTCTCACTAAACCAAGACAAAATTAGAGACTAACATTGGCTCCTTCTGGGGATGGAGTTTTGATAATAAACTCCAAGAACTGCAAACCATTGCCTTTCCTTTATCTCTGATTTATTGATTCCCCTACGACTGTCAGTCTTTTATTCTCATCATAACTATAAAAAACAAGTCCATTGGGTATATGGAGTCTTTATTGAAAGTAAAAAACCTATTGTACTAACTGAAACCTGATGAGCCATTAGAGAAAATAGTGCTTCAAGAATCTCCCATTTACTGGGCCCCCAAAAGTTTCAGTGTTATCTAAATTATGCAGGATAAAAGTGTTATTGTTGATTACCTTGGCTACCCTAAAAGGACCATACCATAGATTATCGAACTTTCCATGTTTTTATGTATCCTCTCTTCTGGCATCCTATCTTAACACCAAATCCCCTTCATTGAAAACATATTTCTTAGTTCCCTTATTGAATGTAGCCTTGATTTTTCTCTGATGAGCAACAACTTTCTGATTAACTTGTTCTCTGACCTGTTGAATTTCAATCATCTAAAAAATTCTTCTTTGGACATCATTGGGTTCCTCTAGCTCTTCTTGCAGAAACTTTAAAACCGGCGAGACCAATTGAGTTGGGAGAATTGCTTCTGTACCATATACCATCTGGAAAGGATATGTCCCAATAGTCTTCTTGTTACTGATACGATCAGCCCAAAGGGAAAACTTTAACTTGGAATTCCATGATTTGTTATTTTCTGTTAATATTTTTTTGATAATCCTTATCAGAGTTTTATTGGAAGATTCTGCCAATCTGTTTCCTTGGGGGTAGTAGGGGGTAGAATGAACCAATTTGATACTATACTTATTGCAGAATTCAATCATGGAATTTGATTTAAAAGCCTGTGCATTATCAGTGACCAGTTTTTTAGCACCTGTTATATGTTGTCTTGAGGATGATGGATTAATCTCTCCAATGAAATCCAATCCCCACTATTGAAACGGTCCATGGGAGATGATTGGTTTCAGAGGCAGGGATATAAGTTTCTTCTTTCCAACAAATTTCTGACAAGGTTCACATGCCCTAACCTGAGAAAAAACATCTGAGAATAGAACTAGCCAGTAATAGCCTGCTCTAAGAATCTTGAAGGAAATAGCCTTCCAATGATGATGACCTTCGCAGACACCATGATGCAGATCATGAAAGATTTGCTTAGCTTCCTTTTCTTCAACACACCTCAACAAAAAACCATTGGGACCCTTCCAAAACAGGGTCTAATCAACAATACAGTACTTTATAGCTCTCAACTTTAATGATCTGAATTTTGATTTATCCAACTCTGGGGGAGATTGAAAATTCAGTAGAAAAAATACGATATCTTTGTACCATTTTGAAGAAACATACTTGTTGTTTATCTGTAAATTTATTTCTTCAATCTGGATAGAAGAGTCCTGTGTCATGTCTGGAAGATGGTATAACCCAATTCTTTGCAATTAGATTCTGGCATTAATTTGGTGAGGCCTTGTCCTTTTATCGGTTGAGTAGGTTTTATGGTGAGATTGTATTCCAGGATTTTGGTTATCAATTTCCCTCGCTTTCCTTCACAATCTGGTTGAACCAATATTTCTTTGACTGCATTTCTTGGGACATAAACTGTAATTTTAGATTGAAGAACATATACTCTAAAGGATTTTAAAGCCTTTACCAAGGCATAGGTCTGTTTTTGTATTAAATCATACTTCAATTCAGAGTCTCTGAGGGTTTTTCTAAAGAAAGAGACAGGCTACTCGTATGCTTGTTCATTTCTCTGCAAAAGAACAGTAGTTATGGTATTCTCTGATGCAAATGAAAAAGACATGAGTTCTTTGTAGTAATCTATGCTAATTAGAACAGGTGCCTGACCGATACCCTGTTTGATCCTTTCAAAGGATTCTCTCGCTTCTGGTATCCACTTAATTTCTGCATCCTTTTTCAACATGTCAGTGATGTACTTGACAATTTCTGCAAAGTTAGGTATAAACCTCCTTAAAAAATTAATTTTACCAATGAATGACTGAATAGACTTTTTATTTCTCGGAATGTCGATTTGTTGAATAGCCTTTACTCTTTCTGGATCTATTTTAATACCTTCAGGTGAAACAATGTGTCCTAGAAGCTTTCCTTCCTCCATGGAAAATGTCATTTTTTAGGATTAAGTGATATGCCATACCTCCTACATTTCTCAAAGGTCTGCTTCAAGTGTTGTAAATGTTCTTCATCAGATGCCGAAAATATAGTGATGTCGTCAAGGTAAATAACCACAAACCTATATTTCTCCCCAATGAAAGCGATATCCATAGCCCTTTGAAATGTAGCTCCTGCGTTCATCAATCCGAAAGGGATCTTTTCGTACATAAAGGAGCCCCAAGGAGTGGTAAAAGTTGTTTTCCCTTTGTCTTCTTCCATTACTGATATTTGATTGTACGCTAAATATCCATCAATCATAGAGATTCTCTTTGCACCGACAACTCTTTGTAAGATATGATCCATTTTTGGTAATGGATAATTGTCTTTCAGAGAGCACCTGTTTAGATTCCTGAAGTCTACACAGAGCCTTATCTCTCTGTTCTTTTTTCTGACAGGTACAAGGTTGGATACCCATTCTAAGTATCTCAGTGGCACTATGATTTTTGCTTCCAGCAACCTTTTCAACTCCTTTTCTATTATAGGTAATAGCAAAGGATTAAATTGCCTGAATTTTTGTTTAACAGGTTTTGATCCAGGTTTTAGAGGAATTTTGTGCTGAATAATCTCTATATCAAACACCTTAAGATCTTCATAAGACCATGCAAAAATTTCTGAATAATGTTTCATTAATTCAACATATGTTTCTTTCTATTTTTGTGACAGTTTCCTAGATATTTTTACCAACCTGGGATTTGCATCTGGACTAATGTCACAATCTACTACAATTGTTTGGACTAATTGGATAACAGCCTTCCTGGAAACATCATTATGATCAAACAACCTTTCTAATGGGACCAAACCTTTGGGTAGATGATTTGTCTTCAGTTCAATGATTTTGTGACCAACAATTGTATCTTGAAGGACTTCTGTAGCATGTATTTCTACTTCTCCATCTTCATCATCTTGGTCAATTGAAATGTTAGAAAACTCATCAATAGTTTTCAAAAATCTTTGAATTTCCTCATCATCTTTAAAAACCTACCAATGTTTTATATTATCCGGTATTGAAGGTTTGTTTCTGACTTCAACTTCGAATTTCAGATTAGGAAACATAGGAGTTATAAAGTTGCTAGCTACTAGTGCCAAAGAGTCGGCCTGCTGATTCAAATTTTTGTGCACAAAGGTAATATTAAATGCAGAAAAGAAATTATACACATAATCCCACACCTCATTTCTATATTGTTTTAACCTTTGTTGTTTGGTTTGGTATATATTCTTGATCTAGTGAAGAATAAGTTTTGAGTCTCCAAAAACAGACAGCTTATCTACTCCCATATCTCTAGCAGCTTTCAAACCTAACAACAAAGCTTCATACTCACTGATGTTATTAGTGGTGTCAAATTCGAATTTATATGACATGGGGATAACCTCCTTGGTAGGAGAAATGAAGAAAATACCATCTCCAAAGCCTTCTTTAGAAGATGCTCTGTCAAAATACATTTTCCAAACAAAATTATCTTTACTGTATCCCACTACAATTGTTGACTTTCTGACTGATACTTTTGTTATTTCCTCACTCATATGAAAAATAGAAGAACCAAGATCATCTTCTACAACATATATAGGATGATTAGTGGGATTATTGTGATCACTTACCAAATAAACCAATCTAACTTCTCTGTATAATCTTCGTTGTTCCCCACCAAAAACAGGTATGGTTGCATAGCTAAGGTCCATCTGTAAATGATCCAGGTGGATCCAAAACCGCTTGAAAATACTCAAATGCAGAAAATGAGGATCTAGGAATGACCCAGAAGTCTCAGAAGGGTCCCTAGGCTCAGAAAATGCTCAAAAATCAAAGTCCTCATAATTGTATGAAACCAATGCCATTGTGTCCAGATCGTTCTTCCGATTCCGGCCATATATTTACTTTCTCAAACAGAGCTCGTATGAAGAAGTTGTGACACTCTGAAGTTTTTCGAAAATAGCGACAAAAAGTCAAACAGTGCACCGGACACACTGATGACATTAGCAGTACAGAGGCTAACTTCAGCTTGACACGTGTCACCTTCTAGAAGCCAACAGTTTGCGGATCCAACCAAATCTAGCGGATTTTCGTCAAATCTGGAGGAGGTTCGCTAAGTTTGGTGCACTGGTTAGCGACTTTTATTATTTAGCCTGGCACGTAAATCGAGGCAGGGAGAGTTGGCAGAGGCTGCATTGGAATCCGTGCCAAGAGGTTTCCCAAGCAACCTGCTCAGAAATAGGTCGACTTTATACTCAAAAGTTGCAGAATTTCGAGGGGATTCTGAATATGCTCTATGTTTCTTCATCAGAGTAGCCGAACAGAAAAGTGTCTCCAGAAGAGGAGTGGCATGCTTTTCGAGACTGTACGGATCTGACAGACAGAGGCTGCATTGAAATTCGTGTCAGGAGGTGTTCCAGGCGACCTTCTCAGAAACATGTCAACTTTATACTCAAAAGTTATAGAATTTCGAGGGTATTTCGAATATGCTATTTGTTTCTTCATCAGAGTAGCCGTACAGAAAAGTGTCTCTAGAGCCCATTTGAGCAAGCCAAGCATACTCGAGTTTACAGTCAAAAGTTGCAGATTGACATTTTCCAGCCACCTATGATGTTTGTTTCTACCCAGAATCGCAGATCTGAAAGTTGGTTTTTGGGAGCTCTTATATAAGCCTTTCTTTGTATTTTTTAATCATTTGAGATTAATTAAAGAGCGGCCTCACTGTTGGAGTGGACCCAGAGACGTAGCCAAGAAGTCTAGTGAACTCTGTTACCAATTCTTGTTCATAGATGGTTTTCTTACATGTTTATGTGCTCATATGCTTGATGGATGTTCTTTAATTTTGCATTTCAAAGATGGTTAACAGTTAAAAATTCACATGCAAATAATGGTTAAAAGATCTTAAATTTTAGATCAAGTAAAATTTTCATATTAAGTTGGTATCAAAGCGAGGTTAACCATTGATTTGTGAGTTGGTGTTAACAAGATCCAAGCTTCAACGTGGTGAAGGAGAACTTGAAGAGTTTGATCCAAAGATTGGTTCAAGAAGAGGAAGGATGTCTTCACCAAAAGGAGAAGAAGCAACTTCTTCTATCCCTTCTGAAGAGGAATTTCTGAAAGCTTTCATGAAAATGAAAACGATGGTAGAGGAGCTCTATCAAGATTGAAAGAAAGGTGAACAAGGTGGACCATCTCATACAGAAGGTAAAAAAGAAGGAGGTGGTGAGGAACCCCCTAAAACCCCACCAACTTCTCCATCTCTTCTTGATGGTTCTATTCCTTCTCCATTTGAAAAACTAAAAACAAAATTTGATCCTAATATGCATCATTTAAAACTTGATATTAAGTTTGAATTACCTATGTATAATGAAGAACTTAATGCTGAAAAACTGGACAATTGGATCCGTAAAATTGAAGTTTATTGTAGGATTCAAAAGTTTATTGAAGATGTTGTTAAAATTTAGTTGGCTTCTCTTCAACTTGGAGGGACTGCTCTCATTTGGTGGGAGAGAAGATCTCAAGAGGATCTTGCCACAAAAGGGAAAATCGTTTCCTCTTGGTATGAGTTCACTTCAGTACTTAAAAAACAATTTTATCCATTAGGGTATATGCAGCGAGCTATGATGGATTGGCAGAATTTGAGACAAAGTAAGGGACAAAGTGTGCAAGAATACACACAAGAATTTCGAAAAAGAGCATTGGTACTTGGTATACCTCTCTACACTCAAGAAACTCTTCTCAAATATATAGGAGGATTGCATACTTATTTACGTCATATGATATTGATGTTTAATCTGACTAACCTTGATGAGGTATGTGTTCAAGCAACTCACATTGAGTCAAAAGGGAAGAGTGTTCATGATGTTTCTTCAGCTGAATCCGTCTAGGCAAAAGAAAGCAAGGAAAAGCGGAAAGTTAAACATGCAACTACAATGAAGAATGGTGATGAGAGACCTACATGCTCGCATTGTCAAAAGCAAGGGCATGAAGAGGCAAAGTGTTGGAAGCTACACCCTGAAATGAAACCAAAGTGGTTTAAGGATCGAAAGGGGAAGCAAACAACCATGGTTATCGTTGAGGACCTTGGATTAGATTCTGAGGACGAAACAAAGATAACAATCATAGGTGTGAAAGGTAAATCTATTGTTGATAATGATGTTAACATTGGTTCTTCATGTGCTTCTACTTCTAAAGATGATGACAATTCTAAGGATAGAAAGAGGAATGCATTGTTTCATATAAGAGTGATTACAAAACAAACAAAGGTCGACACACTCATAGATAGTGGATCTCAAGTTAATCTTATTTCAAAAAAAGTAGTTAAGCAATTGGGATTAACAATGAAACCACATAAGAAACCTTATCCATTAGGTTGGGTATGCAAAGATAAAAAATTACAAGTAACACAACAATGTGATCTAAAGTTTTCAATTACATCTAAGTTTGTCGATGAGGTTGAATTTGATGTGGTTCCACTAGATATCTGTGGAATTGTGTTGGGTAGTTTGTACTTATATGATCAAAAAACGATCTTCTATCAAGAAAATAATTAGTATCACTTGTTTAAAGAAGGAATTGAGTACATAATGCATTCACATTCATTCAAAAACGACAAATCATTGGGCACTACACAACAATTAAAAAGGGTTGTTAATGCAAGTCGGAATTTGACACTTATGTCTATACAATGTAAGGAAAAAAAGAATCCTAAGCATGAAAAGGAAGTGTCATTTCACTACAATGAACCTATTTTGGTTGATAGTGTTTCTATGGTTAAAAGTCGGCATGGTTTGGGTACAATCTCTTTCATAGGTTCAATGTTTATATTCAGCTTATTACTCATCGGCAGTATGTGGTTGGGTCCGACAATGTTGAATGAAGATGTGATTAAGAATGTGATTAATGTACTTAACAATGTCAGTGCAGTGTTAATTGTTGTATTTCTGAGTCAGATGTACAGGTTCCAGGAGGAATGGATAGGTGATACAGGACAAGTGAGACAAACATGTCCTCACTTATTTTCTGAATGATTTCATGCTTTTTGTGGTCCAAAAGCTTCTCAGTGGTGAGATGTGATCCAGGTGGATCTAAAACTGCTCGAAAATACTCAAATGCATAAAAGGAGGATCTAGGAATGACCCAGAAGTCTCAGAAGGGTCCCCAGGCTTAGAAAATGCTCAAAAATCAAAGTTATCAGAATTGGATGAAACCAATGTCATTGTGTCCGGCTCATTCTCCCGATTCTGGCCATATATTTACTTTCTCAAACGGAGCTCATATGAAGAAGTTATGGCACTCTGAAGTTTTTCGAAAACAACGATAAAAAGTCAAACAGTCAACAGGGCATACTGATGACATCAGCTGTACGGATGTTGATATTAGCATGACACGTGTTACCTTCTAGAAGTCAGTAGTTTGGCGGATCCAACCAAATCCGGTGAATTTTCGCCAAATCTGGAGGAGGTTCGCTAAATTTGGCGAACTGGTTAGCGGCTCTGCTTATTTAGCCGGGCACGCAAACCGAGGCAGGGAGAGTTGGCAGAGGCTGCATTGGAATCCTTGCCAGGAGGTGTCCCATCCGACTTGCTCAGAAATAGGTCGACTTTATACTCAAAAGTTGCAGAATTTCGAGGGGATTCCGAATGTGCTCTCTATTTCTTCATCAGAGTAGCCGAACATAAAAGTGCCTCCAGAAGAGGAGTTGGCATGCTTTTCGAGACTTGATGGATCTGATAGGCAGACGCTGCATTGGAATTCATGCCAGGAGGTGTCTCAGGCAACCTGCTCAGAAATAGGTCGACTTTATACTCAAAAGTTACAGAATTTCGAGGGGATTCCAAATATGCTCTATGTTTCTTCATCAGAGTAGCTGAATAGAAAAGTGTCTCCAGAAGAGGAGTGGCATGCTTTTCGAAACTGTACGGATCTGACAGGCAGAGGTTGCATTGGAATTCATGCCAGGAGGTGTTCTAGGCGATCTACTCAGAAATAGGTCGACTTTATACTCAAAAGTTGCATAATTTCGAGGGGATTCTGAATATGCTCTTTGTTTCTTCATGAGAATAGCCAAATAGAAAAGTGCCTCCAGAGCCCATTTGAGAAAGCCAAGCATTCTCGAGTTTACAGTCAAAAGTGGAAGAATGACGTTTTCCAGCCACCTATGATGTATGTTTTTGCCCAGAATCGCAGATCTGAAAATTGGTTTTTGGGAGCTCTTATATAAGCCTTTCTTTGTATTTTTTAAGCATTTGAGATTACTTAAAGAGTGGTCTCACTGTTGGATTGGACCCGGAGACGTAGCCAGGAAGTCTAGTGAACTTCGTTACCAACTCTTGTTCATGGATAGTTTGCTTACATGTTTATGTGCTCATATGTTTGATGGATGTTCTTTAATTTTTCATTTCAAAGATGGTTAACAGTTAAAAATTCACATGCAAATAATGGTTAAAATATCTTGAATTTTAGATCAAGTAAAATTTTCAGATCAGTAAAGTACGACCTACCTTCTTAGCCCAAGATCTTGAAAGAAGCATTCCAAATTTTGGTGGTATGTCAACCACGATAACATCTAATACCACACTTTTCATAGGCAATTGGGAAATAGTAACAACCACATCTTTCATAACTCCAAGGCATTTGACTTTCTTGGAGTCAAAAGAATATAGATCATGATACGGTCTAGTAATGTCCAACCCTAATTCTTCCATCACCACCTTGGGCATTACATTATTCAAGGCACCAGAATCCATTAAGCAGTTGTGCAATATCTTGTCATGGATATTTAATGAAATGTAAAAAGGTGGAGAGGCATCAATTCTATCTTCAATGTGAGGTCCAATAGTTATAGCAGGGTTTTCATCCTCTAGATTGACCGTATCTGAAAAGGTGACATGAGATGGAGCTTGTAGAGCCTTGACGACTGTCTTTTTGAAAGGTTATGTTTTCATGAGTTCTAATAATGGCACTGAAATCTTGATTTTGTTGATTTCGTGTTCTAAACTGAAAGCATAAAGATTTCTATCCGGTTCCTTTATGTTAACAGTACTATCCTTGGTAGGTTGTTTCAATGGTTGATCAACTTGGATCTTGGGAACACCTTTGATAATTCCTGTCTTAACTAGAGTACTGGACTTCTTTGTGGAAACAGGTGTATCAACTTTAGGTGCATTCAAACTAGATCTGAGATTGTATTTTTTTCCTTTTAGGTTACTGTTGGACGATCTCATCTTCATCCCCTTCTTCAAACTGATTTGCAATCAAAGCATCTTCATAATCCTGTTGTGTCACATGTAGAGGAGATGATTTCAAATCATTCAAATGAACTGCAGGGTCTTCTTCTATATCATCCTCATCTTCCTCCTCATCTACTGCATTATTCTGAAAAGGAGGTAACACATTTTGGTCATCTTGATTTTTCCTTTCTCTTGGTAAGATTTGAGGTACATTGTTTGGTCTCCTGAACTTATTTGGATTTCTGTAACCGCCCTCCTGTACAGATCTACTGGGTTGTTTTTGTTCTATCTTCAACCTTGTCATTTCAGATGTTAGAGTTTTCAACATCTTAGCCATTTCATCCATTTTATAATCAGATGATGAATTAGAAGATGAAGGCAATTCTTCCTTTTGCTTTTTCCTATCTCTTTCATTTCTAGACTTCAATTTGCCTGCTGCTAATATGTTTGATTCTACCTCGATAGAAACATATTGCATTAGGCTGAGGGTAGTGGTTCTTCTTTCCCTAAGCAACAAGGAAAATTCAACATCGAATGCATTGGCAAAAGTGATTTTAGCTGATGTCTCTGAAGGTTTTATCTCCTCTAGAATTTTACCATACATCTGGTTGAACCTTTTGGTAAAATCAGGTATTGATTCACCTTGTTTCATCCTTAAAGCATTGAATTCGGTGATGTAGTATAAAAAGTCCTTCTTATCTGCCCAGTGTTTAAGGAAGGCATCATCTAAGGCTACGATATCAACTATTGAATTAGGAGGCAAACTCTTGAACCACTTTCTTGCTTCCCCATTTAGACTTTGTACGAATAGTCTCATCCACACATCAGCATGATCTACATTGAAATTATCTGCAAAACTATAAAATGAACTCAAATTCTCTTCAGCAGTAATTGATCCATCTCCATTGAATCTGGACAAATATCTCATATAATCATTTGGTGGAAAGGCATACATGACTTGTGGAAGAACCAAGGGAGCATACCTTGCTGCAACTATTTCGTCCATCCTGTCTGCAGCCATATTAGCTATTTTTGGAGCTCTGGGAGTGAGTAAGATTGGTAATGTTGAAGGAGAAGGCGTCCCTGAGTCTTAATGTTTAACAGATAAGGATTTTTCTTCTGGACTAAGATCAGCTAATGGGTTGAGAAACAGAGGATTCTCAAAAGAAAAATAATGTGATCTAAAATCCTCAAATGAGACAGATCTAAGAGATGAAGAAGGTGTCTCTGGTTTGTTCTTAATATCTGTGTTGTGACCTCTTGAAGTTTCAGTCACAGGAAAAATGTCTGGATACTCTTGTTTAATGAGTTCAGTAAGTAACTTACATTGTTCTAGAGTTAATTCCAAAATAGTTGAAGGGAATGAAACTATATCAGACTCAATAACAGGTTTATTTTCACTTTCAGGATTCACATCTTCATCTAATTGGGTTTTGATGATTTCAAAAGATTGTCCTTGATAACTTTCTGAAGATAATTTTCCCTTTAAGATTGAAGACTGACCGGAAATAACTTTAGGTTTTCTTAATAACTTTTCAGGATTTGGAACTGTTGCAACAGGCTCAAGATTTGGATTTTCCTAGTTACTGGTCTCTTATTAGATGATGAAGAATTTAGAGGAGTTTTAGGTCCTTTACCTTCTCTTTTAGGAGCCAGAATTACCACAGAGGAGTCGCCAGGTGAATATTCACAGTCTTAAATAATTGTCCAAAATCTTGTTCACCACCAAGATCTTAATGTAAACTTGTCATTTCCCCAGGGAAGATCTCTTCGTTTCTTCGTCCCCAGCAATGGCGCAAAAAATGTTAGTCCCTAAATTTGCACTTGACTGTGAGAGGGAAAGCTAGGGAATAATTCGTTTATTGCAAAGTATTTTTGAGGTTTTATGATTTGGTTTTTTGTAGGGTGGTTGAAAACTGGCTCAAGGTTACAGCATGACATGAAAATCAAGATCAGAACATATCATATCCCATTGGCTGAATAATAAGTAGACACATAGATGGATTAAACTAATATAAGAAAAAGGAAGATGAAATCTCCAATTTTTCAACTTCACATGAATTCTCGTCTCAAAATGTCATAAAGAAACAAGACATTCAACTTGATATCAAAACTTGAAAAATTATCTCTACAGCGAAATCTTCACTATATAAATTAACAGTCAAGAATAAAAAAACATTGCAATATGAATAATGAATTCAAGCATGAATAAAGAAATAACAGAGTAAAAAAAAATAGGGTCTAACCATCCATATGCCTTTGCTATTAAGTGTCAAATTGAACATAAATGCCTTTTACAATGAGCTTCTAAAAAAGGTCCCCTGGATCTCCATTTTTTCCACCTCCACATAGTCTTTCCTCTGTCTATTTAAACTATCTATCCAACTTCCAGATCCTATCATCTAGTATAGCTTTAATGAATAGATTCGAATAGTATCTATCTACTAAGGTAGTTCACTCAAAAAGAGCTTCTACAATCCCAAAATAGATCACAGCTCAACAGCTTGATATTGCAAATATTGCCAGCATTTACATTTGACTCTACAAAATAGGAATTTGGTTTGATTTTGTAAAACAGATCGAGGTCTTAGCATTTCACTGACAAAAAACGAGTAGTCTTTTGCATATTTCCTGGAAAACATTTAAATCATGATTGTAGCAAATTTCCATGTTACCTTTAGGATATAATCACAGCAATAGCTTTAGCATTTTTCTGTTTGAGCTTTGTGGTAAGCATGACATTGTGCCAATATAGTCTGAAATTAATCTCCCTGAGTTCTTTGAGCAATGCCCTTTTCTCTTTCTTGTTCTTTTTAAAACCTTGAATCCTTTCTTGTTGACAAGCATTCCATTGTTCTATCTACACGTTTTCTTTCTTTAATTGTCTTATTGTTTTCTAAAACTCCTTGATCCTTTCTTTATCAGTTCTAATTTTAACTCTGAATCCTGAGCATTCTTCAAAAGGTGTAGGTTCATTCAGTTTTAAGGAAATTTTGGGTTCTTTTGCTTTAACTTGGTACTTTGAGACTAATCTCGAGCTATGTTCTTCATCAGAACTTGTTGAATCTATAGCTTCAGGCACATCTGATATGCGATCTGAGTCTTCAAAGTAATCATATTTATCTTCAGGGGTTTCACTAATACCTTTAGCCATCTCTTTAGCTTTTGCTAATCTGGTTGAAGCTCTCGTTACAGGTCCTGTGGGTGGTGAAATCATTTTTTTTCCTTTGCTGACAGATTTCTCGGGCAATGAAGTTCTTTTTTCCCTTTCCCTTTCCCTAGTACTTACTTCATCATTCTCAGAGTCATCTTCTATGACTATGATGTTTTGTTCTTTGATTGATGGATGAAACATGGCCTTTGACTTCAGTCTATACTTGTTGGTGACCCTAGTCTAATTCCTTCTAGGTTTCTATGATACAAACACACCTTTAACCCTTTTCCCTTTGGTTGCAACACCTCTTTTACTGGTTGATGGCATTTCAATCTTGACTGTAGTTTGAGTATCAAGATCTTTATCTCAATCATTTTCCCCTTTAACATCTTCTTCAGAAAAAATTTCAATTGTTGGATCCCACCTAGGTCTTTTATTTATGCTCCTCCTAGTAACCCTGATATCAGACATCTCCTCTTTCACAGGGGTTTCATCGAAAATATCTCAGCTCTGTGTAACAATATTTCTTCCTTTGCCTTTCTTCTGCTTATTGGACTGAGTGATAGGGTTTAAAGATTGCGTGAGCCAACTCCAGGGCTTCTGTAATTCACTCAAAGAAGACATGACTAAGGTTTTAATTAAGACTTGATGGAACATGCTGCCTTTAGCATTGGTGGAGAGTGATTTCACTCTCTTTGACATCTTTGTCAAGCTTTTGAGAAGAAAATAAGGGAGATTTAAAGGGTAATCGCCATTTAAATGCATTAGTATCCTGATGTGGTAGATATAGACCAGTGAGAATCTACCTTCGCAGGTGATATACCTATGGATCATGATCAGAGTCGTGTGCCATTCGGGTCGAATCCAGCTATGAGGTATTCCCCTTTTCCAATCCGGATTTTGCTTATCTGGAAGCAGGAATTGGTTTACAAATTCTGTAACCACATGCTCTTTCTTCCACCATATTTCTCCTCCAACCACCAACCTGCAAGACTTTGTGATAGTCTTCTCTGTCACTAGCATTAGCATCTTACCAATTTCCACCTCGTGACCATCAAAATTCAGAGCAAACTCCATGGAAACCTGCTCATCGTAACCCTGAAAAGTGGTAAGGAATTCAAACCACCCAACGTCTCTGAACCTTTAAGCCATCTGAGGATAAGCTTCAAGAAGTTCAACACCCTCTGGTTCTATTCTGACAACCTGTCCACTCCTCTTTGGCACCATCAAAACACAATTCTGCAACTAGCGCCCTCGGGTTCCAACAATTCTGCAACTAGCGCCCTCGGGTTCCAAATTTGCCACCTGCAATTGTTAGTGTATACCGTCCCTTTGAGCGAATACCTGCATTCCTCTCTGCAAGATTGAATTCAAAAAAATTGAATAGGTATAATATAATGATCATCAAGAAATGGGTGATTTAAAATGAGTCTTGCGTGGGTACACAACAATCGGATTATGAAATGGTTGAATTTTCAAATGATTTCCAAGCTTTCGTGGATGCATGTAAACTCTCAACCCAGGATTCTTGTCATCATAATGAAATCTGGATGGAAGGCACGTATCAAGGCATGATTATTTGGCGCTACGGGAATAGCCTTATTCCCGTAGTGCTATTAATGACTTAGCAAAATTTGAAAGTTTGAAATTCAAACAGGCATATAAGGAGACACCTCGTTTTAAAAACCATGTCTTTCAAAATCAAACTTAAATAAACTATCCAAAAACTGTAATGCAAACCATAAGATACTAAAAACAAAAAATTGAAATCAACTAGAAACAAAAAATGAAGTGTGGGTAAGAAGGGTTTAGGATAAGGGTTTCTCACTAAACCAAGACAAAATTAGAGACTAACACCTTTTTTCATTTGCAATGCCCCATCTACCTTCCAAAGTCACATGAATAAACTCATGAATCCCTATATTCGATAGTTTGTTCTGGTTTTCTTTGATGACATCCTCATTTACATCCACACTTGGGATGCCCATCTACACAATGTAGACAAAGTACTTCAATTATTACAGGACAATAATTTTGTTTTCAAAAAGACCAAGTGTGCTTTTGGAGAAAGTGAGGTCGAATACTTGGGACACATTGTGGGTTTTGATGGGGTAAGGGTGGACCCTAAAAATATTCAATTCATTCAGGAGTGGTCGATACCCACAACTTTGAAGAACCTTCGGGGTTTCTTAGGCCTCACAGGATATTACCATAAATTTGTCCACCATTATGGAAAAATTACCAGGCCATTGACAGACCTTCTCGAGAAGAATGCATTTCATTGGACACACGCAATAGAGAAGCCTTCACAACGTTAAAGTGGACCATGTGCACTACCCCCGTCTTAGTATCCCTTGACTTCAACAAAAATTTTGTGATGGAACCTGATGCTTCTGGCACCGGTATTAGCACAGTTCTCACACAATATGGTAGACCTATTGATTTCACTAGCCAGGCTTTGAGTGGTCGCAATATGGAAAAATATACATATGAAAAGGAAATGATGACCTTTCTTCATGTTGTGCACACGTGGCGACCATATCTATTGGGACACTGTTTTCAGATTAAAACATATCACCATAGTCTGAAATATTTCTTATAGTGAAAATTAGCCTCCCTGGAAGAGAACAAGTGGTTGACCAAAATGTTGGGATATGATTATGAGATCATATATAAAAAGGAAAAGACAATGTAGTGGATAATGTGTTATCTAGACAATATAAGGATGCATGATCCCTCTTTTCATCACCATTACTTGTTCCTAATTGGATTGAGGAAGTGCGACAAGAGTGGCTAACACACCCAACCATATCACAGGTAATTCGGTGACTTCAAGAGGACCCTAAACCTGCCCCCAACTACACTTGAAGATAAAATATCCTCCAGTATAAGGATCACTTGGTTTTGTCTCCATATTCAACCCTCAAGCCTTGGATATTAAATGAGTTTCACTCATCTTCTCTAATAGGTCACTTGGGATTCTAAAAGACATATGCTCGTTCTCATCGTTATTTTTTCTGGGAAGGAATGAAGAAGGACATCCTTTCCTTTATCACCGAATGTGATGTCTTCCAATGCAATAAATGTGAAACTGTCAAGACCCCTAGACCTATACAACCATTACCTATTCCAGCCTCCATTTGGATTGACATCTCCATGGACTTTATAGTGGGCCTTCCAAAATAAGGTAACAAGTCATTCACCATGGCCCTGATAGATCACCTCTCCAAGTACGCACATTTTTGTGCCTTACCACACCCTTTTACACCTGATATGGTAGCACAAGTTTTCATTGATCATATTTTCAAATTGCATGGCATGCCAACATCCATTGTGTCTGATCATGACTCGACCTTCACCAACACATTTTGGAAATAATTGTTTAAATTAAAGGGCATGCAAACAAACATGAGCACAAACTACCACCCCTAGATGGATGGCGAAACAAAAGTTTTCAATAAATGTTTGGAAACCTACTTGTGTTGTTTTTCTTCAGAAAAACAACATCACTGGGTGCAATGGTTAACTTTGGCCAAATGATGGTACAAAATTTCCTATCATACATCCACCAAAATGACATCATATGAAATGGTGTATGGTCAACAACCACCTACAATAACTTCATATCTTACAGGCACATTAAAGGTCTAGGCTATTGATAAGTTGTTGCAAGGTAGAGAAACTACCTTCGCGGCTCTGAAGGATAACCTCCACAAGGCCCACAATCGTATGAAGCAACAAGCTAACTAACATCAATCTAAAATGGTTTTCCAAGAAGGTGATCAAGTGTTTCTCTGAATCTAACCTTACAAACAAACATCTCTGAAAGCACATGTCCACCACAAGTTAGCACCCAAATTTTATGTCCCTTATTATATCATCAAACGTGTTGGTCCAGTTTCCTACAAACTGGCACTTCCAGCTACCTCCAAAATACATTCGGTGTTCCATGTTTCCTATTTGAAGAAAGTGGTGGGTCAGAATTATTGGGTTCAAACCATCATGCCTAAATTAGATGAAGAAAGCTCCCTTTGGATCCAACCAAAATCAGTCCTCAACGTATGTGAGCATCACTTGCATGGAATAACTATCAAAAAAGTGTTGATCAAGTTGAAGGATATGTCTGCAGAGGCTGCAACTTGGGAACCAACTTCCATATTGCAACAGTCTCCACATATTTAGCCTTGAGAACAATGTTGTTTTTTAAGGGGGAGGGCATGTTAGGAACTGATACTAACCCCTCTTAGTTGGTCATTAGTTAGTAGGATATATTTTCCATGTAATAAAGGTCAACATTAGTTATTAAAGGCTATTAAATAAATGTGAACAACTCAATGTAAAAATACCTAATAGAAGCTTTTGCTTCTAGAATTATCTTCCTCTAGAATGTTCTCTAGAAGATAGAATTAGTATAAATAATAATAGGAGATATGAAAAAGGATGTCATGAGAATTATTTTAATAGAGTGCTACTTTGCTGGAGGTTTCCCCCTCAAAGAGACAAGTGAACACTGCTCTCGTTTCAATAAAAGGTATAATTTTTTGTGTGCTCTTCTCTATATTTTGTTGTTCTATTGGTAATTTCTATGATATTTCATAATCTCTACTCAAAATAACATAACTAGGTGCATAACATAGTGCACACTCTAGAATAAAGAATGAATGGTTTTAATAGCTTAATGGCAGTCAGTTATGAAGAAACCAATTCTATTTTATCATGGAACAACTGGACAAAGGAATAGATGGAATATAGAATGAAATTCAAGCTTCCTTATGGTTGCCCACAAATTTCTCCCAGGAAATCCGTGGGTTGTTGGCATCTTTTACATTTCAGTCTGTACATACCATTTAGAAATGCATTTTAGTATTTATGGACAATGGTTGTGTGTCTGCGGCTTGAGGATAATTGTGAATGAAAATTGTTGGTTTTGATTCTCATTTGCATCTACAAAAACCTAGTTGCATTCATATCTTAGACAACTAGAAAAGAGAAAGTAAAATGATATTTTGAAGTGTGTGAGTGATGTAATAAGCATTTTCCAATCAGACTTGGAATTTCTTTAATATATAAATATTCTCTTCTAGTTTCAGTTTGAAGTTGTGAATAAATTGTAGTGTTATAGTAGTTGTCTTTTTGTTGTACCTAGTTGACGGAGGGCCCACTTCAATGAGGTACTTTCTATTCATTTTGCATAGATAGATTTATAATTTATCTATTTAGTTATATACTATATTCTTCAATATATATACTCTATTTTATTTTTAAATTGCAAATTTCATTTGTTGTATGTACATGTTTTAGATGGTAGCTACCAAATTGCTTCTTTACTTTATTTGATGTTTATTTATGCAAAATAGAATTAGAAGTTTGAATGAAATGATTATAATTTCAAGTCTCACTCCTAGAGCATTATTGGGAACCTTAAAAACCCATGAACAGGGTAGCCAACATTCAGACTGAAATAATCAAAGTAGTTATTTTATTTTATTTTGAATTGCAAAGTTTGGTTTTAATAGACATTCATATTAAATCAAGATAAACTAGTGAATATAGAGATTCTTGATTCCATGCAAATAGCATTTATGTCTCGCAATTTTCAAAAAGAACCCTAGGTTGATAGTTAAATGAAGCCCCAACATAGTTGTATTTCGATCAACATATTTTAGTGCTCTCAATTAGCCACTTCTCTTCATTCCTGGCCAAAAGTATTGGCTTCTTACAACTACAATTGATTTATGATATCCTAGGTTCCCAATGTATGGAACATTATGCATTTCCCTCATTGCTACATTTTTCAGCTCATTGGAATTCGACTCATATATTTTTCATGTGTACATGAGAATTCCATCTTCTCTTAACTCAAAATCTTTAAATTTCCGCTGTAAATTGCCTTGTTGTAATGTTTCTTTTATTTTCAGATAATGTTGATCTTAATTTGTTGCTGCGATAATTTTTTCTTTCAGATCAGTCATGTACATGTTAATAGTTTCATATGCATCTCATGTGTTATCCTATTGAGTGCGTCATCCACTTGATTCTCTTTGCCCTTGATATATTTAATTTCAAATTCATATTCACTACGGAATTATAGCCACCTATTTTGTATGGAATTTAATGTTGGTTGTCCAAACAAATGTTTCATACCCTAGTGGTTTGTCCTTAGCTCAAATTTCCTCCCCGTGAGATAATTTCTCCACATTTTTAATGCATGAATAATGGTTGTTAATTCCAAATCATGGGTAGCATAATTCCTTTCATATCCCTTTAAATTTCGAGACTCATAGCATACCACGTGATCTTTTTGTGTGACGACTCAACCAATATCTTCCTTGCATGCATCAGTGCACACCACAAAATCTCCATCCAGATCTGCAATCTTCAATATTGGTGCACATGTCAATATGTCTAAAATTATACTTCTCTATCATGCATTTCTTCAAGAAATTGTTATGGACCAAACAATTGAAATAGCATGATAAACTAGAATTCACACATTACATTACACCAAAAATGAGCATGGAGCACAACTCTCAAATTGACAATGGATATGAGTTACATAGTAACCCCATATTAACTAGGAAAACCTCCTCCAAATAACCCAAGTACATCCATATATCCAAAATCATATGTTGATGTCCATTATAATTCCTATATTGACCTCTATATAGACATATTCTTTCTTATTGCACATGTGGTCCCCCCATTAGGTTGAACCCTTCTACATGCATATTTATCCCCATTATATATGCAATAAACTCGATATATACCCCAATAGGGTCATAACATAGTACCTCCCTTCAAAAATATTTGTCCTCAAATATTTGTAGCTAAGTGTTTTACATGTGAGGAAATCAAGTAATAGGATTTCATTATACTCATGGTCTCTTGCTACCACTGATGATTATCCGTCCATCCATATTCAATTCTTTTTGGTTTCGATCCTTGATCAATTTATTTCTTTTGATTCCTTACATTGGTGTAGTTTCCAAATTTGTTGTAGTTCTTTATATGTGATAATTTCATGTCAAATAATGGTTCCTTGATTCCCTATTCCATTATTATTGTTGATTTTTCTATCTTCTTCCTTGGTAATGATGATGTTGGTCTTCTTATCTTTATTTCCAACTTTCTTGGTAATGAAGGTGTTGATATGGTTCCAATTTGATGGTTTTCCTTTGTTCTCCATATTCATTAGCATCAATCTTTGTGTTAGATGGTACACTAGCATGTTCCATCCTCTATGCTTGATAAAATTTTAGTACTCTTTCGTTTAAGATAATGCCACCATATTTGATATGTATATCCTCTAATTGGATCTCGACTTCTTCAAATATTTTATCACCACCTTCTTGAATCTTCTACCCTTCTCCTTTGGAAGTTGCAATGTGATGTTATCCATCGTATTCTTGCATATGTCATGAATTTTGGGCTACATTTCTGATTTGTTATCTTTTGTATTTAGGGCTTCTAATCTTCTTGCAAATCTCTTTTTCAAGTCTTTTCATAGTTTCTTCATCTATAATATTTCATTTTTTCCTAATTTTGGCAATGTTATTTTCTTATTTCAATATCTTAACCTCTTCATATGGTGTTTCATTATGGTTTTGTAATAAATTAATTTATTCATCCTTCTTTTTGAATTCTACCTTTGAATCATCCTTATCCTTCTTATGTTTGTTGATATTTTATTTTTCAAGTTATTAATATCCTAAATGAGTGGTTCATTAAGGGATTGCATCTTAGATAAGTCATCACCCTTCTCCTTCTCCTTGAGCTCTATTTTCCTCAATTCATCCTTGATATTTTAATATCCATGTCCTTAATATTTGTTTATTTTATCCATCTATTTGAGAATATGTTTTCAAATTCTTCCTATGTGGAGTATATGGTATCTCTATCAAAACTCCACCACCACTCTTTAATTTTACCTTGAAACCATTTATATGTAGGAGAAAGAGTTCCAAATATTTCCATTGAAATATTAAACCATTACATAGAATCAATCGTATCTTTATGTCCTCTAAAATAAGGCACTACCATCAATTCTTGTTGTAACTATTGGGGTATAGTCAAAACACTCAACTTCTAACTTCACTATATTCACAATATGTGTCCCAAATGTTCCAAATTATCCATACCATTTTACCACTATATTTTCCTCTCTTTAACCTTTCCAATGGCTTTTTAAATCACCTAAATCGAGCCTTTCAGTCAAACTTTATGTCAATGTTAAGTTATCATGCCTTTTAAACTTGTATTCAATGATTGCTCTCCATGACAACTTTGTAACTAATGTATCTCTAAAAATTTTGCACCAATGTGTCTAAAATTTTGGTTTGTAATTTCCTAAAATGTCTTCTTCAAATTTCATGGGTATCATTGAATAAAAAAAAAAAATATAGTCACATAGCCACTCGCCAAAAAATTGTTGATTCTAAAGCCTTTCAGTGAGCGAACTTGTATGGACTTCTACTCCATGATTTTTTTATATGCCTCTGAAACTTGGACCTAAGACACCCTGGTCAATATTATTTACAATTCTTCAAGTGGCACTTTATTTGGACCTCACAATCTTCATATATTACTTTTTAGTTAAACTATCTATTTAAGCAGGGTTTTAGTACTAGACAAAATCCTTGTATGGCCTGTAACTACGAAAGTATACTAAACCATATTATGAGATTTTGACTAGAAATACTTCATTTTTCCTATTTCCAACCCTACAACTTACAAACAATTTCAATATCCCAAAAATTGTTCAAGCAAAAATGGTGAGATGGCTCTTTTGAAGGTGTGAATTCAAGGATCATCCACTATGATACCAAATGTTACGATCTCAATTCTCAAAATAGCATGATAAACTAGAATAAACACAATGTACATCAAATATGAATGTGGATCACATCTCTTGGAATGGTAATAAAGATTAGTTACACAATAACACCATATACATTTGGAGAATCTCCACCAAATTACCCAAGTATATCCATATTATCATAATCATAAATCCATGTCTACAATAATAACTATATTAATCTCTATATATGCATTTTCTCACTAATTACACATGTGGACCCCTTATTAGGCCAACCCCTATTAGATATATTTAACCCCATATATACCCTCATTAAGATCACGATAACAAAAATCCACCCCTGGAGTGTTTTAGTGTGGGAAAGAAGAGTTTGATATGTTAATTAACTTCGAAGTTCTTAAAGTGATAAACCTTGGATCAAATCTAGATCAAATCTAATTAAGTCTTGGCACAAGAAAATCACGATAACAAAAATTCATCCCTGGAGTGTTTTAATGTGGGAAAGAAGAGTTTGATATGTTGATTAACTTCTAAGTTCCTAATTAAGTCTTAGCACAAGAAAATGAATTATAAATTTATAAATTACTCAAGTCTCTTTGCTCACTAAACTATGAATTCATCTTCATATTAACTCCTTATCCCACCAACAATAAACCCTTCTAACTTGCTAGCTCTCAAGCTCACAAAGGTTCTTGTGTTATCATGTTGTATGTAATGGAAACCATGGAAGAACATACAAATTCATCCTAAATCAAAACATATAAGAAAAGTTTCCCACACCTTATATTTGCATGAGACAATGTGTTCTAAAAAACAAAACATATTTTGAAGGGAACACATGACGTCAAAGGTAGCTTTTGAATAAACATGATAAAAGGTGGGGAGTTGGTGATGAGATGCATGGCATCATTATTTTATTTATTTAATTCTTACCCATTTTCTTTCCCTCGCATGTGATCATATCCCCTTGTGCACTTTAGTAATTTTTGTGTGGTTTTTTCATTATATTTCATCTTTTCTTTTTACTCAATTTTCCAAAGATAACATAAAGTGTACCATGGTAATCATTATCATATACGCACTTTTCCAAAAATAACATAAAGTGTACCGTGGTAATTATTCTCATATAAAAATAGAAATATAACAAATCACATTAAAAGCAAATGCGTACGTATGATTTTAACCATTATCTAGTCAAACCTTGGTCTTGGAGTGTACACTAGGAATTTGTATCAAGAATTTACAAGTTTTGTATCATAAAGTTATTACAACTCAACGCACATGATTTCAACACCCATCAAAATAACCATCTCATTACTATTCCCCTACATATACATATACATATA
>CBVK0100097337.1:0-33115 GCA_900067695.1 Picea abies
TTTAATGGATAAATTACTAATTGGAAAAGTGGTTAGAAGTTTGTTAACCCTAAAATAAGGAAAGTGGGCAAAGTGACCTAGAAGATGCTTCTAAGGAAGCTACTTGGAGAGTATAAATAAGAGGCAAGGCTCTCTCATTTTATATCACACTCGATAATTTTGAATATATATAGGTGATTGAGGTAACCAAAGGACATCTAATCCGAATTTCAGAGGGAAGGTGAGGAAAAGAAGGCCAGAATTCAAGGGAGGATATATTATTTGATGATGCTTTCTAAGGTATGTTATTTACGGGTCATCTCAGCATTTTCGCCATAAATGTTTTTCTAGAATGATTCAGACCGTGAAATTGATAGGATATTTAGGGAACATATCCAAGCATCTGTGGTAAAAATTCCATCTTGTGGGTTGTTGTATTTGTGGAGTTACACTCTGTGGAAAATAGGGTTTGTGGCCAGTCCTAAAACTAGTCTAAAATAGGTGTTTCTGGTAAAAACGTCATAACTTCTTCATAACAGGTCCAAATTAAGTAAGACCAAATGTGTTGGTTATAGTTCATTCTGTAGTATTCTATGTAACATTTTCAGATCCATTCAAAAAATATTTCGTGTGGGGCATGCTCTATCAGTTCACTCTCTAGAATAAGCTAGAATTCAACAAGGTATGTCATTTTTTCTATAACTCCTTTTCTGAGAGGTTCCAAGTAGTGACACCTGGAGGAATTGTATAAAACAAATTGAATAACATTGTCTACCATTTCCATATATTCATTCATTACAGGTACATAGTTATGATTATTTCAAGTTAGGGTTGTTGACTAATCCAAAACTAGTCATGTGAGACTAAAGAAAATTTTGATGAAAATGCTAGTCTGTTGTTGTTAAAGTTGATGAAGGTTTGCAGGTATATGATCATATACACTAGGTCTATTACAGAGTTACAAATCATATTTGGATGATGAAATTGATGAGGGCTTTTGGTTGAGGTACATGTTGGGTACATGGTTGAGACAAGTAGTTGATGATTTGGCACATACATGAGGTGTATAGTTGATGATGTTGGTACATATCGATGAGTCATAGTTGATGAGTATGACCCTTCTAGGGTTTTCATAAAAATTTGTACGACCATCTTTCTGAGGTGTTTGAACCATTAATACTTGAACGTTAAGGATAATTTTGGCATGGGAGAGTACAGGCTCCTCCAACGCACCTCAAGAGACTCTCGGAGTGAAATTCCAAGCATTTTGAAATTTTGGCTCTAGGGTTTCTAGGGTTTCTCTAATTTCTGCATAAATTTTGGCTCTAGGGTTTCTCTAATTTCTATAGAAATTTTGGCTCTAGGGTTTCTACGGTTTTGCTAATTTCTGCAGAAATTTTAGAATTAGGGTTTATGTAACTCATTGAAGGAGATCTTCAATGCACGAGTGTTCCCCTATCTTTCAAAGGCTTATTGTTGGAAGTCATAAGTCCAAACAAAACTAAAAGTGCCTAGCCTAGCTGTTAGGTTTTCTAGCCGAGTTGACAAAGGGTTGTGAAGGATCTAAAATTATGATGAACAAAACTATGTTCGAAGATAATATTGATGAATCAAACAACTTCAAGTTCCTGGAAGACATGACTTCTAAGGAAGACTTATTATGGCTGATACAAAAAGGTGTCACTATGACCACCTCCTTCATGAAGATGTCAGGGGACAAAGATCAACCATGTGCTATTAGAGATACCATATCATCACCCCCAGGTATGCACTTGTATATTTATTTTTTGTATCACTGTCATGAGGATAATTGCAAGACGAAGGAACCTTTTTCCGAAGTCTTGAATCTAGAGGGATCTCAGTGCATTTAGAGGAACAACGCACTGGAAGTGAAGACTCCGGGTTTGATTGTTTTAATTGTCATTCCTATAACCTATATTTCTAAATTTTTCTACATTACAAGTAAGTGTTTTAGCTGTAACAAAAATCCTTAAATTGTTTTGATTCTAGATATGTACCCATTATTCTCCTTTAGGAGATATTATTGTTTTGGTTCCTCTTGTTTTCTTGTTACAGACAGGTTAAGAACAAAGGAAGATGCTCATCCTTCATAGGGAGTCAAAACCATTTGAGAAAGAGGAAGAATAGAACCATCATTGAGATAACCAATGCAATAATTCATGATAAAATCTTTCTATGATTCCATGGGAAAAAACATCTATTCCACAGTATACGTTCAGAACAAGAGTCTTCATCAGACTTTGAAAAACATAACTCCCGAAGAAAACGTCACCAGAGTGAACCCTGAGATTGAACACTTCATGATATTTGGGTGCCTAGTGTATTTTCATGTACCCAAAGAGAAGAATTCCAAGATAGATCCTTCAGGAAGAAAGGATACATTTATGGGATAAAACAATGAATCTTTGAAGACATTCTAGATCTACATCCTTGGTCAAATAAATATTGAGATAAGCAGATATGTTGTCCTTGAAGAAGAGATATCCTTTCAAAGATCCAAATAATCTCAGATGGATATTGACAATGAGACAATACCTTCTCCCCCTTCAACATTTCAGAGGGAGACATAAAATATTCCAACTGATCCAGTTGCTCCAGTTGATATGTTCAGAGATATTGTAGTAGGGAATAAAATACCTACCTAGATTCACTTTGCAAGAGGTAGAGAAACATACAATCCTCTCAAGGTATATCCAGAGAAAGCAAAATAGATTTTTTGAGCTATACTTCAGTCATGATACCCCTCATTGATGATGAGCCTCCTTGTCTTAGAGAGGCAACATGAGAACAAGTATGGAACGATTCCATAATAGAATAATACATGTATATCTTAAAGAATGATGCATAAGGGAAGTCCGTGGTAGCTTCCAAGTGAATCTATAAGATCAAACATGCAGCTGATAGAAGTGTTTGGAAATACAAAACAAGATCTATAGCCATAATTTTCTCACAAAAAGAGGGATTTGTCTATGATGAGACACTTGATTCAGTAAATTCAACATAATTCCATTCGTACTACTATCCATGAGTTGGAAACTATATCAGATAGATAAATTCTTGATGAGTTTGGAATTCAACAAGAGTGTTGCTGATCCAAACCTATATCATTACAATGTTGATGACGAGAGCCTGATTTTGATGAATTATTCAGAAAGCCTTGTTGTTGGATACAAGTAATCCTTGACTTCTGAATTAGATATGAAGAATCTGAGAATGATGCACTACTTCTTGAGACAAGAGGACCAATGAGATTTTCCTGAGTTAAGGAAAATATACAGTGAAAATATTAAAGAAGTTCAAGTATGACAGAATGAAAATCCATCATGATGGATTGATGATGATTTAGACGAGACTGATCCACAACTGATTGGATCACTTATGTATATGGTTAACACCAGACTTGATTCATGTCATGGAATCAATGTGCTTAGTCATTTTATGAGTCAACCGAGACAGACTCACTAGAAAACAACAAAACATGTATTAAGATATATCCGAGGCACAATTGGATATGGCCTTGAGACATGCCTTCAATGTTAACTTGAGTTTGCAAGATATGCCAATTCAGATTGAGCAGAAAGTACAATAAACCAGAAGAGCACATCCAGTTGGTGTTCTACCATGAAATTTTCCATGGTTTCATGATGCAGCAAAAAACAAAACTCGGTGGCCTTGAGTGCACCAAAGATAGAGTATATAGAAGTGAGTGTGCGAAGCAATGTGGCTTCACAAGCTTCTAACATATTTACTTGAACATGATATGGGTCCTCTGATAATAACCAAGAGTCGTGTATAAAGATCCTTGAGAACCCAATGTTTTCTGATGAATCGAAACATGACAAGATGAAATATCCTTATATCAGAGATATGATGTAGGGGAAGAATCGTACACATGCAGTACCTTCCTACACATGAGTATATTGTAGACATATTCACCAAACTAACTTGGTGATGAATGCCTCCCTAGTTGAGAGGGATTATTGATGACTCTAGCCAAGACAAAATTCAAAATACATCCATGTGAGACTTGGCATGATAAAGAACGCCTCCCTAGATGCGAGGGAGTGTTGATGATTTCAACTATGTGAGACATTATCCAGCTTACAAACCTATGGGATGTGGATCATTGCAGCCATGTGAAGATATTATCCATCTTACAAACCTGAGAGAAATCCCCTTAAGAGGGTGTATGGTTCCTATCCGAGACAAAGTTGGAACATAGAGATGACCTCCTTCATTCAGAGAGTTGAGAAGAACTCCAGATGATTATCTAGTGGGACAGGCGATCTTCTGAGTTAGGCGTGCATGTGGATGAGCATAAGGTGAACGTGTGAAATCCCAAAGTGTTGGGTGCATCATCATGAGAACATAAATGAAGATGATGTATTAGCCTCCTCTGAGAAATATATTTGACAAGAAACTCCAGATGACTCTCTTATGAAAGGCAGTGGGAAAGAAGATATGTTGAGTGGACATGCATGTGGATGAGCCTAGGTGAACGTGTGAAGAAGTGGTTCTTCCGTGTAATGAAGTGAGCCAAAGATATGGACATCCCTATGGATTTGCCCCTAGTGGATGAGCACTAGTGGGTTTACAAGATCCCTTTCTATATTGTTCAAGAGTTAGAACTTTCTGTAACCCTAATTGTAATGTAAAGGGTACAGGTCGGCCCCACCTTAATGCGACTGGTAATTAATGTAAAAGATAATTAATATGGTTAATATTAATTATATTATAAGCTAGTGAGGTCGGCCCTACTGTGAAAATAAACACTTTTGTTAATAGGTTGAGGTTAGTATAAGTAAATGTGAATTCCCCATTAAGGAAACATATCTTTCATGTGAGTTTGGAAATTTCAGCAAGTACACTTCCTTGGGAAAAGTGCACACCTCTCTCGGGTGCTAGTCTTCTAGGTTTTGAGCACCCTCTTGTGTGCTAGGTTTTATCTTGGTGGTGAAGGTATTTCTCTTGAAGAATATAACAAATGATTTGGTTGGGTTTTCTTCCCTTATTGAGAAGGGTTTCCCATTATACTTCTTGTGTTCTTCTGCATGGTGCTTCTTCTTGTGATCTTGTTTGCTGCAACATTTATGGTTATGGTTAAATGCTAAAAATGGAATGATCTTCATGCTTAACCTTATCTATTGAAAAATCAACATAAATCAACCAACCTGTAGGTCGAGGTAGGTATTTTACTAGTTTTTTGTTATTATTATGTTGTTATTATGCTGTCTAATTTATCATGATGTCTATTTACAATCAATTTACCAGTTTATTTCTTGCATGAAATAAAAATTCTAAACTAAGTTGTAGTCATTTCAGTAAGAGATTAAAGAAAATATTTATTTACATTGAATATTGAAATAGCCAGGCCTTACAAAGGGTATTAGATCCCAGTTTCAAAATTGAAACCTAGGCTTGACAACCCACATAAATTGACAAAACAAGGCTGTAGGATTTCAATTGGCAAGAACAGAAACTAGATGCAAAATATTTGTATTACAAGAAATAAGATGAAAATGATAAGATGCAGTCACAAAGACAAAAGCTACTAAGACCTAGTTGAGATCAAACTACCAAAATTTCTATTCTAAGCACAAACCATTGTTATACAGGCCTGTGAGTTGAAAATATGTGACAAACATGCACAAAAACGTTAAAAGGGATTATGCAACAAAACTGGACACCTCTAAGAAGACCTCAATTTAGAATTTATAATGCATAGCTATTTCTTAAGCTATCAATGAATTTACAAAGTAATGAATTCATAGTAATAGGAACTCTAATGTCTTCTACTCTCATCTTCATCAGAGTCACCACTCTCTCAAAAACGAGGATTCTTTTCCTGCACATTAGACATTCTTTTTACAAGGGGGCCATAAAATTTAAATTATAATAACTTGGAGTGATATCCCAAAGAAAAAGAAGGAAGTGGACTCCCATTTAATATAAATATTAAAAGGAGGAACAATGGAATGTGCATTTAAAAACAAAAGAAGTATAGAAATAGATACCTTGGCATGACAGTGGAGAGGCGTCGTTGCCATCAGACAGATGATAGTTGAACAGTTTGGGTTTGCAATAAGAGCTCCCTTCTTGGAAATAAGTTTTATGTGAGACATTTCCTCTGGATTAACCTCATGGATCCCAAGGGGTACATCGTAATCCATACAGAATGCAGAGCTATTGTCTACAACAACTCTCTCTTGATGTGCAATTATGGGTCCAAAGAAATAGGTTTTCCTAGTCCTTTGCAACCGATCAGTAAATCTATGGTCAGTATCCCATGGCAAAAAATGTGATACCTGGTCCATTTCAAGATGGTCATAGTCACAGATAAGAAAATCCATGGTTAGAAAGTTGTCTAATAGTAGAAAAAATGAATAAAATCTCGTAGCGTAGCGAAAATATGGGCAAGAATTTACCTACCCACTCCGAATTTACATGATACATGACCACCGAACACCTTCACTTCACACCAATATCATCTCCTCCTGCTATGCCAAGCCAAGGGATGAGCCACAAGGGAGTTATGCACAACACGTCCACCAAGAGCATGGGAACGAAAATATTCTCTAGGAGTAGCTTCTCAAGATGTGCTCTGGCTACAACTAGACATCAGAGGTTGCTTTAAAAGTAATAGTTCTATCAAAGCATGCTGCTACTATTACCTGGGAGTTCAACTTTTGGGAAACAATAGATGGTCATTCAGGCTTCTTTTCAAATGACCCCTGCAACCAACATACTCATCTTAAGAATGAGGCACATTTCTAGGTGATGCAAGAATATTTTTACGTTGTGGTATACATCAGTTAGTACTGGACCGAAGGGAAGAAATCAAATTCAAGGAGATCACCTCTACAAGGCATGGGCCCCTCCTTGATCTTAGCCAACCAGAGATTTAGAGGAAGATAAGAATCGATTGTAGGAAGAAATCTAAACAAGAACAATGAGTTATGGAGAGCTTGTATTTTCTGTGACGGGGTTTGAAAGGCAGTGGTTATTATAAGGTAGGGAAAGAATTTGATTATCTGCATGGGCAAGGAAATATGAACGAGAAGAAATTTAACTATCCAAACATCCAATAACACAAATACAAAGAATAAAACCTACTAAAACAAGAATCACAACGGAGAGGAAGCTTTACAGCTTCTAGACATGAGAATATTTCAAAAAAAAAAAGATTCAAACATTTAGAAACGAGATCAACGATCGACATTTCATAAACCTGCAAGTTAAGAACCAAACCTGGAAATTTTATAGATAAATATTATAAATAGACGATTCCACTCTTGAAAACGTCTAAATCCATGAAAATCTATATGAAATTGATAAAAATTGTGATAAACCACAAAATGTAGAGGTTCAACTATCCAAGATCTAGTCAAAATGCAAAGTACGGATATTCAAATATCCTTGTAGGTTGAAAACAATAAGCTAAGACCGAACGCCCAACAACTTAGCACCAAATCTCAGCACTCAATACCAACGCCAAGCCTAGCCATCGAGAAGAGGAGTGTAAGTTCTCAACGCACCCAAATATACGAGTGTTCCAACCAAGTCCATGAGGGGTCGAAGCTCAGTTCACCAAGAAGAGGTTGGCCATGGTCGCACCCTTCGTGCGGCTGGACATGGAGCCATGTGCCGCACCCTTACAAGTTCCATGTATCGAAATTGTTAGTGAAAACCCTAACAAGAGAAAGGGAGGATAGGGTTTTGTAATGTCTACAAAAGAGTGTTTTTGTGGGAGGAAGAGGTGCATGGGCCTCGTGAGAGGTCATGTGTTTCGCACGCTCTAGATTTAAAAAAAAAAACATTATTTCCAATTTTATCCTTATTTTAATTGTATTCATTTAAGCAAATTTTTATTTATTATTTATTATAAATATATGTGTAATATATATTTATTTATAATTACAGAATTTTATTAAAATCATAATTTTATTATAACTTAGACACCTTTATGGTCTAGGTTAAAATCCTAATATTATAATAGATTAATTATTATTATAACTTAGACACCTTTATAATTATAGAATTATATTAAAATCCTAATAATATAATAGATTAATAATTAATAATTAATATGGTGGAACTTAGGTTAACACATTAATCTAGGTTATGGGGTTTTAATAATTAATCTACATTGTGTTTAAAACATTGTATTTAGTTTTCAAATCTGTAAGGACTTAAAGAGGTAACTAATAGTAATTGGCGGTTACCTCGCAGTGCTAGTATAGCTGGAAAGGCAAGGGAGTTAGCATCTTACCCGAACAAGTTACCAAGATTAGAGGCTTTCAATCCCGACCTTTAGACACTTACACTAAATAGAGTAATGTCTCTTTACAGAAAAGTAAAAAAAAACTTATGCCTAACCCTATGCTTGAAAGTATAAGTTTGAGAAAATGTGGAATGACTTAAACTCTTCCCTGATAAGCATTTGGCTGATGCAGATTCAATTATTCAAGATGGTTAGGACTCAAGGAACTCGAGGCTGAGGGGAATCGTCGGAAGGACCGCTAACGCTGGCACTGCCACCATCATCACTTGCATTATATCTCATTTTGTGCTCTTTAGAGGCTATTAATGAGACATTAAAGAGACGCCAGTAAGAAAATGTCGAAGTGGAACCCCCATCATCTGGAGTGGGTAACTCTTAAGTGTTGAGGGACTCAGAGGAAGGGCTTCCACCAGGGAAAATTACCATAGAACTACAGAAGGTCAAACTCTGAGAGTTTTTTGGGGGTCATAAAAGTGAATGTGCAGAGGTTTGGTTGGAAGGAATGACATGATATTTCTCCTTAAGATACTATGATTCCACATCAAAGGTGAAGATATCAATATTTTAGTTGAGGGACAGTGCCTTGGACTTGTGGGGTAACCTAAAGAGGTAGTTTAACCTTACCCCAGATACCATCTCACGGGAGCTTTTCGAGGAAATGTTATGGAGGAAATATCTACCTACATACTACAAGGAACAACAAGTAGGAGAATTTCATTCTCTAGTTCAAGGAAACATGACCATGGAAAAGTATGAGATCAGGTTCATATAGTTAGTAAAATATGTCTCGTACATAGATAACGATCAACGACAGAGATAATTTTTTGTGTACGGGTTAAACCCTAAGATAAGGGCCATGGTACGGATGTGGAAACCATCGTCAATATCCAGAGTAGTTGAAAATGCTTGTTACGTGAAGGAGCATATGCGCTTAAACAAAGGTATGAGATCAACCATTCCACAACATCGTGGATTCATGGGGAAGGTCTGTAGGACCTTATCCAGGGGAGGAATCTCTAGGCCACCCCTTTATCGAAATAAAGATGCTCCTAGAACAGTTACAATATGTATTTCAATGGCAATGAGTACAACATCCCACTCATCACCAACGACGCTGGCAGGTCCACGGCCTTCTCAAGGAACATCAAGTAGGGGTAGGGGTTCCAGGGGAAGTAACTCATTTCATATACCTTCAAAGGTCAGTGTGTAGGTTCTATCTTGGGTTACTTGTTGGGGGTGTGGAGGACCCCATTACCAGTGTGACTTCTTAGAGTCACAATAAGGATTTGTGTATAGAAGGAAAGGCCCCGGTGGGAAGAGCAAGTAGTAGCCACCATATTTATGCAGCGGTCAATAACCACAAGGAAAATCATCAATCCATTGTGGTGGAGTCGTCAGGTATGACAAATCATGTCAATGTTAAAATTTTATTTGGTTCTGGTGCTATATATAGTTTCATTTCACCTTGTACATTAGAAAAGTGTGGGTTGGAAGCTTACGAGAATGATGAATTTAAACAAGTCGAGATGTCTTCGAGGGGAAAAAAAGAAGAAGGACCTAGCATCGATAATTGTCTAGTAGACCTGAGAGTGTGTACTACTAGATTGAATGTGTACGTCACTGCTCTAGGTACGTATGACCTAATCACTGGAATGGATTGGTTAGAAGCCCATCAATCTTTGGTAGATTTTTTCACGAAGATGGTGCTTTGTGTTTATGATGAAGGAAGGTTAGTAACGATCCATAGTATACAAAGGAAGGTGTCTCTATGATTTATCTTGACCATGAAGGTTAAACGCTGCATGAGGCAAGGTTGTCGATTATATGTAGTGGAAGCAATCAATGAAGTGAAAGGACCCTCCTTGGATCAATATCCATTATTTTTGGAGTTTAAGGATGTCTCTACGAAATAGTTGTTAGGGTTAACTCCTGAGAGGGAGATTGATTTTAACATTGAGCTAAAACTTGGTGTGTAGCCAATTTCCAAGACTCTGTATAGGATGATAGCGCCATAACTTTGTGAGTTGCAAATGAAGTTGAAGGAACTACTTGACTTAGGGATAATAAGTCCTAGAGTCTCACCTTGGGGTGCACCAGTAATTTTTGTAAAGAAGAAGGATGGTTCCTTAATACTGTGTATAGATTATAGGGACTTGAACTGTGATACATTAAAAAATAGGTACCTAATGCCACATATAGATGACCTCTTTGATCAGATGAAAGGGGTAACAATTTTCTCAAAAATTGATCTGCGATCAAGGTATCACTGGTTAAGGATTAAGGAAGGTGATACTCCTAAAATTTCCTTTCGAACTCGGTTTGGGAATTATGAGTTCATTGTAGTACCTTTTGGTTTGATCAATGTGCCAACAATATTCATGATCCTTATGAATGGTGTATTCTGAAATTACTTAGAACGCTTTGTTCAGGTCTTTCTGGATGATATCCTCATCTATTCCAAGAATGAAAGAGAACTTGAGGAACACTTGCGAGTGGTGTTGTCATTCCCTAGAGAGAACAAATTGTATGGAAAGTTGTTGAAGTGTTCTTTCCTCGAGAAAGAAATTCACTATTTAGGTCATATCATTCCTGGTGAAGGAATCTCTTAGGACCTAGAAAAGGTAAAGGCATAGAAGAATGTGATATTCCATCCATCGAGCTTAAGAAGTTAGTAACTAGTGCACCAATTCTACAAGTGTCAGATATGGAAAAATACTTCACAGTTTGCACAAATGCCTCGAAGAAAGGATTGGGGGGCATGATAATGCACGATGAGGGAGTGATAGTGTATGCGTCAAGAAATTTGAAGCAACATGAGGATATTTATGCTACTCATAATTTAGATTTGGTAGATGTTATGCTAGCTCTGAATCTTTGGGGGCATTATCTAGTGGGGTGAAGCTTTGAGCTCAAAACAGACCATGAAATCTTAAAGCATCTCTTCTTAAATGGATCTCAATGCTAGGTAGAGGAAATGGAGTAAGTTTATGAGTGAGTACAATTTTGAAATTTCGTACATCAAGGGAAAGGAGAATGTGGTCGTGGACACCTTGAGCAGGAGACCACGTGTGTTCTCCTTGGTACAATTAAAAGTTAATCTGAGGGAGCGTGTGTTGGAGAAAATTCTTGGAGATAGTTGGTATTTAAAGGTTACTTCAACCCTCCAGAGTGGGACACAACTATATGCAAAGTATGAAGGATATAGCTTGGAAGCAAATGGATTGTTAATATATCAGGGGAGGATTTACATCACCGAAGGAAGGGATATTCGAAGCATCATACTCAAGGAAGGCCATAGAGAAATTTATTGTGCAAATCCGGGTGTTAAGAAAATGTACGCAGACATGAAGAATATTTTCTTATGTGTAGGAATGAAGCGTGATATAGTCCATTTCGTCGCCAAGTTCCTAGAGTGTCAACAAGTGAAGGCTGACCACCACCACCCGACAATACTCCTACAACTGCACAATGTTCCTATGTCCAAGTGGGAAGTCATTTCTATGGATTTTGTTGTGGTATTGTCACTCACATCACACAAACACAATTCCATTATTGTGATAATTGATAAGTTGACCAAGAGTGCTCATTTTATTCCAGTTAGAGACACTTATGATGTCATTGATGTGGCACGCGTGTTTATAAGTGAGGTCATCCTTCTGCATGGGTTACCCAAGAAGATCATTTCAGATAGGGACTCATGATTCACATATAGGTTTGGACAATTTTACAGTCAGCATTGAGAACTCAGTTGAACTTAAACACAACATATCATCCCGAAACATATGGAAAAACTAAGAGAGTAAATCAGGTTATGGAAGACATGCTTAGGATGTATCTTATGGATAATCAAACCCATTGGGAGATGTACCTACCTTTGGTAGAGTTTTATTACAATAAAAATTTTCATAGCTCCATTGGAATGCCACCCTATGAAGCTTTGTATGGAAGGCCATGCAGGACACCATTGAGTTGGTAAAGGTTAGAAGACCGAGTGACATTTGGGCCAGAATTGATTCAAGAGATGGAGGAACAAGTGATTCAAATTAGGAAGCGACTAAAGGAAGAACATATTAGACACAAAATTTATGATGATGCACATAGGACTAACCAAAGTTATAAAGTGAGAGATCAAGTTTTCATTTGTATCAACCCTAATAATAGTACCATTTGGTTTGGGAAGGGGACAAAGTTGTTGCCCTGATTTATAGGATTTTTCAAAGTCCAAGAGAGAATTAGACCCGTTGCCTATCGTCTCGTCCTACCACCCCACTTGCATAAAAATTATAATGTTTTTGATGTATCTGTTCTACCTCATTATGTTGTTGATGAATCTCATAAACTGAATTGGAAGGAATTGCAGGTATCGGACGCGAGAACCCTCATGGTCAAACTGTTACACATATTGGACCGTAGGGTCCAACAACTCAGGAACCGTCTTGTAGACCAAGTTAAGGTCTAGTGGGACAAGTATATCCCATGATATGCTACTTGGGAGGATGCAGAGACCTTACAAAGAGATCATCCCTCACTCTTTTTACCACCTTGGGAATATGTTTTCTAGAAGGTTGCGTGTATGTAATGCCACTTTTTGACTTAGACAACTACCAATACTTAAGGTCTAATCATCTTTATTTTCTATTCACTGTGAAACTATTAATGATACACTTGAATGTTTAAGACACATGAACCTATGTGAATGTCAATTCTATGAATGTTTAACGTTATTTGAATTATGATGGATATTATGCAATCTATTTCTAACTTTAAAATTTTGACATTTAAAGTTGTTGGTACATGGATAGTGAATTGAGATTATGAATAAATGAATTTACATGATGATAATGCATGGATATGTATGGGTTTGTGTTATAGACTAATATGCAGTTCAATAGGCTATTAAATAACCAAAGAATAATAATGATAAAAGGGTGATGTCGTGAACATCGACCATGAAACAGTATGGTATGAATCTTGTATGGGAAACTATATTGGTTCAAATGCATTTCTATGATGTGTGGACAACTACAGGTTTTTCGGGTGGTGAGACTGTCTAAAACTAAATATACAATGAAAAAATTCCCAACAACATAGTGCCATTGTATGGTCCATAGCAGGGTGTTGACCCTAGTTCTATTAGAAGGGATGGATGCATTTCCCACCGTGTATCCTTTGAAACCTGGATTCATGGGAGGACAGTGTTAGCTCACGCTCTGTTAGAAATGTGATGATGAATGCCAGATGTCTATTGGGGAAGCTTGGTCAAGAGAGTTGACACTTCCGCTTACGAGTTCTATCTGGAGTTAGGTCAATATAGTTGATGCTCCAAGATAGTCCACTAGAGGAAGGATAGGGGTGGAAGATGGAAGTAGGTTAGGGAGGAAAGATGACTAGAAGTAGTTGAGAGTGTGTGGGGCTTTCTCCTTATGGGAGAATTTATTGATTTCCTCGTTTTGAAAAAATATGTATATATGTATGTTTATATTTACTTAACTGAACTACAATTATCTAAGTGAATGTTGTTTGTGCTAAATTATTATAATTGAGGGATGTCGCAAACGTTTTAAATGATCTACTATCTTTTATGAAATGAATGGTCTTGTTGATTGGATTGGACGCATACAATAATTACTTTACGAGTGATAATTATTGTCATTAGTACATGTGCGAGTCATGTATGTTCTAGTTACACATGCATGCATTGCACATGTACACTAGTATGTATAAGTGTTTTAAATTGATCATGTTGTTGATTTGATGTGGATGTATGAATCAGGTGCTATTACCCTTGTATTGTAAATTACTGTAACTTCGGGACAAATTTTCTTGAAGGGTGGGTGTATGTAAAAGCCCAATTTGATTATTTAATTTTCATACTTGTTAATTTAAATTTAATTAATTATTAAAATAAATTTAATAAGTCTTTTTATTATTTTATTATTAAAATGGTAGGTGAAGTAATTAATGAAGGGATAAGGTTGTTGGAGAATTAATGAGGGGGATAAGGTAGTTGGGGAATTGAATGAGAGGAGAGAAACTTTGGGCTTGGGGGCCAGGAATTGCAAGGATTCCTGGAGCTAGGGAACTAGAGAGATTGTTCCTAGTTGGCTCGCAGGTTAATATTCAGTTGGACAATTTGGGTAAGCTCAAGAACAAGAGAACTAGGGGCTAGATCAACCAACCTAAAGGTTAAGGTAGGTATTTTACTAGTTGCTATGTTATTATTATGTTGTCTAATTTATCATGCTGTCTATTTACCATCTATTTACCCGTTTATTTATTGCATGAAAGAAAAATTCTAAACTAAGTTCAGTCATTTCAATAGGAAATTATAGAAAAATATTTTTTACTTTGAGTCCTGAAATAGCCACAACTTACAATTTGTGAAAGAAATCTTATTACCTATGTTGTGATTCAGTACTATGCCTCTCTTGGGGCATCTTAAACTCTACAATATATTTGACATCCGTTGAAGAAGCTCCATCATATATAGATTTTCCATTGAGGTTATAAGTTATAATAGGTTATAAGTTATAAAAAAATAAAAAAATAAAATAAAATAAAACAATTTTATACCAATCTTAAAAATATGAGACATAAAAAGTAAACACGTGTCATTGAAAAATAAAGGCATTTGTGAATGGGATTCCTCTCCATGCCATAACGATTGCATGCTTATCCTCCATTGACACTACCCACCACCTGAGTCCGGCCGGCATCATTGTGCTACCAGTCCTTTCTCTCCTATAATCTGCTAAAGTGTAACCTGCTATAAGATGAAAGCTGACATAATTGGATGCAACACTGCTAAAGATGTTGGTCAATAAAAGTAGGTTTAAGCCCTATTTATTTTGAAATAAAGAGCAAAGGTAAGCCCTAAGATAAAGCGGACGCTGGTGGAATCAGGATGCTTTTTATGTAGAGTTAAACGAAACCATCGCGAAACCCCAATTAATAGCACTTGTAACTTTAATTCCCTTTTTGGTCAATATGTTGCGCAATAATAAGTTGTTTATCGGTATTTAGTCAAATTGAAATTCATATTATTAACCTTCTGATAAAAACATAATCAGGTTATGACGGATCCTGACGCGGCGAGTATCTGCATTGGTATCATATAATCCAATTGACTCAGAAGAAATTCATGATGATATGGTATGCATAATCCATTAAATAATTTCATAATAACAATATTAATTGGTTCGTTCTGCAACGTAAATGTGCCTTTCGTTGCCACCGGTGAACATGATCAAAGTAACATGGTTGTGTTTCTTTCTTTGAGCTTGAAATTTATCGATCGATCGAATTCACCTCCTTAATCTTAACCGTCATGAATATGTTTGTTTCTTACATTTGTCGTGGATCTAAACGGTGTTTGCAAATTTCGAGTCACTTGCATAACTTACTGTATCTTTTCCATTCAAATGCGTTTTCTTTGATTAGTTTCCATGAATTTTCCCACTACATATAATGTAAGTTGAGAATAATGAAAGTTTTGCAGGTCCAACCAAACACAAACAATCACTCAACAAGAAGTGTACACAGTGCGGACACCCAAAAGTTATTCTATCCGATGAGTGCTCAAGCCCCGAGAAAGTTTTATTAGTCTAAGAGGACATAAGTTAATTTACATATATATTTTTATTTCCTTATACAGGTAAATGAAGGACTATGAATGTATTAATTTCTTAAAAGGAGCTATTGTTCTAGTCCATGAATCTAGAAGATCATTTACATAAAAACAATTTTGAGATATAGGTAAACATTGTTGAAACTAGAAGATTATCTACATAAAAACAATTTGAGATAAGTAACCCTAATATACTTTTTAAAACCTATCCTACACATTTTATAAAATGTTTCATCTGGATGTTTGGACAAAAATTAATTTATTATAGATTCTTATGAAATCTATAGATTCCTATGATTTATAAAATGTTTAATCTGGACAAAAATTAATTTATTATAGATTCTTATGAAATCTATAGATTCTTATGAAATTGTTGAAGGAAAATAGAAAATTTATTCTTTTAAAATAGAATTCAAATTCACCACAAATTTTCTCCTAAAGCTCAGTCACAATGCTTTTGGCAAGTTTTTTTCCCAAACCATACATATTTAAGAAATATAAAACGTTAAAAACATACTAACATACACAACTAGTAAATGAATCATCATTTTTCCTCAATAGACACATGGTGACACATGGTGGACAAGAATTTTGAATATCTGGTCTTTTACTTCCATGTTAAAGATGGATATGTCTTCTCTATATTTGTAGAGGAATTGAACGCCTCATGCAATATCGAATATTTGTAGAGGAATTGAACGCCTCATGCAATATCGAAAGTGAACACCTTCTTGCAAGACGATGGTATGCTGTCATGCTTTATAAACTCCTAGTTCAATTTAGGACATTTTCAAAGATAGAATTATCCCAACTTTCCATCTCGTCCTTCATTCAGATAATTGAAGACATCCATAATGTTAATTTGTTTGTTTTTTTCTTTGTAATTGTAGGAATATTCACCAACGTTAGAGAGATGATCATTGCTTGAAGGCTAAGTAGCTCTAACAAGGTGGTGAGAATGTGGCAAGGTGGGTAAAGAGGTGGCAAGGCAGATTGAGTATAGAGATTGAGTATAGTGTGATAAAGAATTAAGTATACACCTCCTAATAAACCAATAGTTTATTTTAATTATATACATATATATTACATTAATTTTCTTGGTTTTCAATAAAAAAAATCCACCACGGTATTCAGTTTCATCACCTTCATTTTAACTAATAAGAAAATTGAATTTTAAATTTCAGAAATTAAGAAATGTTTAAAAAACATTGTAAAAAACACAAATTAATGCACCAAAAGACACCTAGTAATAGGGGTCAATCTTAGTTGAGAGCGAAGTAAAAGCTAGAATTGCTAGCTGGAAGCAAGGACTAATAACAACTTATTTAAAGAAATTGAGGAAGTTATACCATTAATTCAAAAGGAGAACACATAAATACCCCAAATCATCTACATAGACAATGGGAAAATGGTTAGGAGGAGAAAATTATTCATGGCCTTCATTATTTATACTAAATTTTTGAAATCCTTTAATGGTTAAATTATTTTTTAAGTCCTTTAATAGTTAAAAAACAGAGGGATGCATAATATTGCAAAATCATAAATATAGGCAACGGGGAAAATGAGTAGAGGAGAAAAGTAACACTGACCTTCAAGTTGCATGGAGTGAGTTACACAGAAATTCTTAAGAAGGAATTTTATACGATAAAAGTCCTCAAAGTAATGGGCAAACGTATATTTTAAATCTTTGTATCTTTCAATCGTTTTAATTGTGAAACGGATATAAGCCGGTACGTACAGATCTTAGAGATTTGAACTTTCCATATCCGCATTTCCGAGGTGACACATACGAGCTCCTCCAATAATTGATATGCCAAATATAAATCAAAGTTTTTGTTTGGCAGGCTCAAAATGTCCAATAATTGATACGCCAAATACAAATCAAACTTTTTGTTTGACAGGCTCAAAAAAATAATCTTACATCCCTTGAATGTTCTCGTAAGTGTGGAGATGTTTTTTTTTAAAGTTGAGTGTAATGTATTAGTTTATCTTTTTAAAATTAGTTGTATATGAAGTGGTGGAATATTACTTATCAAAATTATTTAAAATATATTCATAATAGAAATAAAAATTATATTAAAATCAACAAATAATAACAGTTTCTTCTTATTATAATATAAGGCAACAAAATTCGCTAAAAGAAATTGTCAACCAACTAAGTATTATTTATTCTAAAATATAAATAGTTAATAAAATTGAAAGGAGAGGTAGTATTCCTCCATACAATTATTTCCTCCTATTCTAAAATAAGATGGTATTTGAGTCAGTTGCCATTAATCTAGTTTTATATAATATTCATTTAACTTTCATTGCATTCTATTTGATTAATATACATGGTGACTTAGTTTATTTTGTGCAGATTTTGTAATTATTTTATTTTTCTATTCTGTTTCAATTTTGTAGTGGTTGTTTTTTTCATATTATGTATGGTTTATGTGTATATTAATAAACCAAAAATTAATAATGAATAAAGAGATCAATGATTGGTCCATGATAAATTGTTAAATGAGGATAACCACGATGATAATTGAATTTACAAATAGTTGGGACCAAGCCTTTAATGTATATTTACAATGTTCAAGAATTTACAAGTAAAACATATAATTACCATGACCATGAATTTACAATAAAAAAATTGCAATGTAATTAGTTCTTTAAAAAGGACCAAAACTCAACTCTTTGAAAATTCTAGCCATCCACTTCACACGGTATATACTTATATGACATTGGTGTGGTCAATCTCTGAATTTTATTATTTTTAAAGAGATATGAATCATTGTTGTTAAAGATATTGCAATCAGTGGGAGAGGGAGAGGGAGAGGGAGAGGAAGAGAAAAACCATGGGAGAACTTAGTTGCAAATGAATCTATGTGAGTTATAGTGATAATTTGGTTGGGGTATGTAGAGAGGAGGAAACTCCTAAAATATATTAGGATATAATAAAGGAGGACATGGAAAAAGGGGGTTGGGAAAGTAAGAAGACATCAAACTAGATTAAATAGTTAGAGATAACAAAGATTTCCAAGTGGAATGTAGATATCTCTAAATTTAATTACAAATTTGGTTACAAGATGGTTCACAAATAAGTAGCAGCATTGCACTTCACATCCGATATATGGCATCACATATATTTAGTCCACTAACATGCATTTAATAACTTAAGTTATGTATGTTTGAAAAAAAATTGCGTTGTTTGGGTGTTAGGTGTTTAAATCTCAAAGTTTAGGTAAAACAAAAGATTGAAAAAATCGCATTCTGTTAGAGATTGAAAAAATACATCGAATTGGTAAAAAATAATGGATGGTCAACAATAAACCTTGGACATGGACTATTAATCAAATTTTATAATTTCATTTATAACTAAGACAAACAATGTTGACAAACTAGGATATTTTTGTTTCACACCCATACTATTGTTGATTTCAACTCTTTTTCTTTGATTAATATTATTTATTAGTATTTTTTTTTTCTTTTAGATCATTTATGTCTTGGAAAAATTATCTTCTCTCCATTCAATCATAATTGTTACTTTTTTCATGCTTTTCCAAAATTTTATTCAATAAATCTTATCATAACTTTTAGCAGAATACCTAAAACATAAATAACTAACAACATCTTTCGTGCATTTTCTATAAACAAATATAATTAAAACCTAAAACATAAATAACTAACAACATCTTTGGTGCATTTTTTTTTCTTTTAGATCATTTATGTCCAGGAAAAATTATCTTCTCTCCATTCAATCATAATTGTTACTTTTTTCATACTTTCTCAAAATTTTATTCAATAAATCTTATCATAATTTTTAACAGAATACCTAAAACATAAATAACTAACAACATCTTTCGTGCATTTTCTATAAACAAATATAATTAAAGTTACATAAATTTTATTCAATGGATCGTATCATAACTTTTAGCAGAATACCTAAAACATAAATAACTAACAATATCTTTCATGCGTTTTCTATAAACAAATATAATTAAGGTTACATATTGGTTATTGGTCAAGTGATTTTAGTTGTACTCCTACCTGCCTCCCCATTATATTCTAACATAATTTATGTTCATTTCTAAGAAAATGTCAAGTTAGAATTGTACAAATTCTATTATTGCTTCCTCCTCTATATCACATGGTCAATTACTTCATAAATTCAATTGTTTCCAATTTTTTTTTAGTTTTCTCGTTAAAATTTAAGGTAGATACTTTTTTAAGAAATGATTTATGCTTTTCAATATAGAAAATGTTGTTGAATTCATTCATATAATCTTTTATCATTTTAATTTACACTTAGTCATATTTTTTATATATAATTTGTACTCTTCAACATACCATCCATTATAATCCATTTAATTCGATTTTTCTTTCTATATTGAAAACATCAACTTCATTTACTTGCAACAATTTTTTTATAAAAATATTTTTTTTCATCTTGAAATGATTAATAAAATTAATTTTACTTTTGTTTTTGAAATGGTTAAACCTATTTATTAAAAGTATATGAAATTAACATATGAATGTTAAAAAGAAATAAGGAAACCATAAAAAAAAAGTTCATTGTATTTTTTATTTTTTAAATCATTTTTACTAAAATAAAACATTACATTAATAATAAAATATAAACTTTATTTTTTCCAAATTAAAAAAAAAAAAAAAAGAGTAAAAACCATTTTTTTTTCTATAAGTTAGTTCAAACATAAAAAAATAAAAATCTATTGGATTCTTGGTAATTTATTAAGTTAAAGATGTTAAAAACACTTTTAAATGTATAACTTAATTAAAATAAAAGAAGGTATGAAAGAAAAAATTAATAAAAAAAATTAAAAATTGAATGTGTATTTCTTAATTACATTTATTTGATGAAAATAAAAATTCAATTTTTTCCACAATAAATTTGTATAGAATTGAAAGAAAAAGATAACATAAATTTAGAAAAAAAAAACAAAAATTAAGGTTAACTAAGTAATAAATGAAATAGATTCAAACAAGCCATGAGATGCAAGAATACAAGCTAGATATATGAAGAAGAAAACAAGCCACAATCGAAATATAAAAAAATACCAAATGATTAAGGAGATGGGGTTAAGTGAAGAGAAGATAAATGAATTTTTTTACAAATCTAAAAATCTAAGTGAATGATAATCATCCAACTAAAAATAAACATTTAAGTGAATGATAATCATCCAACTAAAAAGAGGTGAAAGAATAGTAAATTTGTGAAAAGTAGATGTTTGTAAAAGATATACATATTGGATTGACACCACAAATAAAGTGAGATTTTAGTCTTTATTTTTTCCATTATATATGTTATTTTTAACTATCAATAAGGGGATTGAGTGGTTCTATTATTTTATTTTGTTTTTCTTCATAACTCAAGCACTTCTTGGCATTTAGTGAATGGTACATAAGGGACATATAGTAAGGCATGCAACAGATTATTGAGAGATTCACCCAAGGCTAGCCCAAAAAGCTAGAGCTTCCATTATATATGTTTTTCTCGAGAGACACTTTCTACATCAGAGTATAAGGGAGAAGTGTAATTTCTTCCATGCTTAGTATCTAGAAAAATTGCAGCATTTAAAAAATATTACTTAGCCTCATGCTTATGCTCAGAGCGTGCATTTCACCCTTCTCAGGGATTCTTTCACACCCACCTCAGGGTCTATTCTAGGCTGCCAACCATGTTGCCTTGATGAGAAGCCTCCAGTGAGGAATATAGCGTAGACACATCAAGCCCCATGGTAGATTTGGCATTGGCTCTCCAAGAATTGATTCAACTTCAACAACGAAGACCTCTAGCGACCATGTAGTGGGAAAACCATTTTCAATTACCCAAGTGTGTCAGCCACATGAATGGAGAGACTGTGGATTCCTAGATCCGTAGCCTCTCCACTTATTTCAAAACCTCGCCTGAGATGGAGGAGGCTACCAAATTGCAAATAGCCAGTCTCCAGCTTGAAGGAATCGCCCAAACTTGGTGGGACACACACTTGAACATCGCATAATTGATCGTCAAGAACGATACTTTATCCCTGACAAATGGTTAAATTACTTCATGGGTTACATTTTGTTATCCCTTGAGAGAATGTTTTTTCCCTCCATGCTACCTTCAGAATCTACTCGTAAAGTGGTTACAATTCCGTAATCTTTCCAATCAGTCGATTCAAGGATACATCGATGTCTTTTGCAAGTTGTGCCTCCAAATCCAGATCAGAGAACCAGACGAGGTATTAATAATTAAGTTTAATTATGGTTTATTGTTACCTCTCGGGCGAGGGGTAGATATTTTTGACAACACTTCTCTGGACAAGGATTTCTTACGGGCCTTGGCTGTAGAAAGAAAGGCGTCTCCTAACATTAGATATCTGCCAAATCAAACCCCGGCTGATAACCCATCCCCTTCTCATTCTCCACCTTATCCTTCTTCCTCGTCGACGACCAAAAATGCACTTTGGTGTAATTTTCACAAGACTAACTCCCATAACTTTGTCGACTATCGAGCCATTAAAAATAGCCACCCCCATCAGACCTTGTTTGTAGAGGCCACACCCACTGAGTTTCCCAAGCAACCAGAAGTCATCTCTCTCACCAACGCCACCGAACTTGACCCATCCATCATTCTCATGACTACACCACAACCAAATCTCCATAATGTTCCCTTATTCAATCACAACTCCCAAATTAAAAATGATCTTGCCACTCTCATTCTGGATAATGGAAATCAAAAGAATCTAATATCACAAGAATTAGTCCAACATCTGCAAATCCCCACCACCCCAGACCCTAATCCATATCATCTTGGCGGGGTGCAGAAGGGAGGTCCTTGCATTACTATTTCTTGGTGTTGCACTGTCACTTTCTCCATTGGTCCTTTTCATGACACTGTGATCTGCGACATGTCACCGTTAGATTGTGTCGATCTCCTTCTCAGTCTTCCTTACCAACAAGATTGACAAGCGGTGTATCACGCCAAGACTCATCAGTACCACCTTCAACATGTTGGGCACAACTATGTACTTACTTCATCGTCTATCACTTCACCACGACCGCGAACCGATACCATAGCCCCTCACCATGTTATCAATACCAACAATATATCTCTGTGTTTGGCCCGTTATGTTCATCCCACAAACCTCACTAATCCGGAACCTCCCACAATACTTCCTCTTCTCTTGAAATTTACCAATGTCTCTCAATTTTCCTAAGGCGCCGACCCCCTCGATCCCTTGCTCCATCCATAGATCTCATTCATGATGCATCATTACCCAATTCTCTAGCATCTTGATCGGTTATCCAAGACACTATCGAACGCCCTCTAGTTAACACTTACCATTATCTCATACAAGCCACAATAAAAGATCGCTATCCATTACCCCAGATCGCTTCTCATTTTTCCCTGGGAATGATGTGTAAACAGGGAGGTCACCTGGTGACTTACCACTCCAAGACCATGTCCTCAGCCAAATTTATTGACCGCCACTATGACAAACAATTCCACCTCCTGATGCCAGATTAACAAAAGTGTCACCCTTAAAAAAAGGCCATGCACGCTTCTACGGACTTCTTACCTTTTGAGGTCTCTCCTGGATTTCAGTCCCGAGCACCCACAGAGATGCCTCTCATTTTTCATAGGTCAGAATCATCAAATGAACTTCGTAAACAACAAGTCAACCATAGTGGTATTCAAAATTTATCACAGATACACACTCCAGTCGCAGTTTTCTTGCAAATAACAACATATCGTGCCAAGAAGCATCATGTTTCCTACCTGGTCAGTCAACAATGCCAAACACCAAAGACAGGACAAGTGGATGATAGTTGAATGAAATTTCCCTCCATTGGTGGCAGTGGCAGAAGCAGGGACGCTTCCAGATCTAAACAGGGAGGAATTGGACCAATAAGAAAGGACGACAACCTTCCTAATAGGGTGCATAGAAAGTTCGAGTCATCTGCAGCAAGATAGAGGAGAAGTAGAAGTAATACTATGTCTAGTTTAGGTCAGCGTCAATCAATCTTTTTGTAATAAAGCATCTGCGGATATAAATAATCATGACAATGACTGTTTTTTTTGTAAGAGTCGATATGTCAATAAAGCCTGTGGGAAAGTTCTCTTGCGCATCTGATTACGCAGAGAATCTCAGAAGGAAAAGAAGCATCTTCCGTTTTTGAAGATTGGCATTGTTTGTTTAAGAATAGACTCAAAGAGCTAATACGATGATGAAGTTGTGTGAATCATGCGTTCTTTATGCTGCTTGTGTACAATTGATTATCGTTTTTGCTGAGATGAGAGAGAGAGACAATCTTGCGTTTTCGTTTTTGACTGTTTATGAGTGTTTGTGAGAGAGAATGTGCATCAAGGAACTGATGCACATCTCTGGTTCTACTAGTGCATGAACAACGCGCGTTCAATTCTGCTAATGGACAGCGTAAAGAATAGGCCAGGCGTCTATCTCCAACAAAGCAATGCGTCCCTCTTTCTGTATGGCATTATTCTTCCATTTCTCTTAGTTCATTAAGCGCGAACTCCTCTCTATCATTTTTTTAGTTCGCTCCTTCTTTCTGGACGAGTCAACATTTTGTAGAAGACACCCTCACTCAACCAGATACACCAGAACGTGCATTGCGCAGGAGGTACGCCCATCTCCCATGATAATTCTCTTTTCAGTCTTCCTTTGATGCGCCCTCCATATAGCACGTTTCCCTAGCTGCTAAGATTTCGCCCCTCACACTCAGATCAAAAACTCTAAGTGAATGATAATCATCCAACTAAAAAGAGGTGAAATAACAGTAAATTTGTGAAAAGTAGCTATTTGTAAAAGATATACATATTGGATTGACACCACTAATAAAGTGAGCTTTTAGTATTTATTTTTTTCATTATATATGTTATTTTTAACTATCAATAAGGATTGAGTGGTTCTATTGTTTTATTTTATTTTTCTTTATAACTCGGGCACTTCTTGGCATTCAGTGAATGGTACATAAAGGACATCTATTAAGGCATGCAAGAGATTATTAGTAAGGCATGCAAGAGATTATTGAGAGATTCACCCGAGGCTAGGCCAAAAAGATAGAGCTTCCATTATATATGTTTTTCTCTAGAGACACTTTCTACATCGGAGTATAAGGGAGAAGTCTAATTCCTTCCATGCTTACTATCTAGAAAAATTGTAGCATTTAAAAATATTAATAACAAAAAAAATCGTATATATATATAGAGAGAGATTTCATTTAGAAATGTTTTTTATTCAAGCCACTATAGATCTTAACTCTAGATTTATCATGAGCCTAGAATGATCAAATCTTTCCACGTGCAAACCTTCTCCACGTGCAAACCTTCTTTTAAAGTGATCACCTTGATGGAGCTACTTTGGTGTATCCTCAACAATCAATAGGTACTAAGCAATGTTCCACATGTATGAAACACAAAAGAAATTTTTTAACAACATCCCACATGTATGAAAAACCCACTTGTATGAAAAGGAGAAAAAAAGAATTGAACAATGTTCCACATGTATAAAAAAAAAAAGAGAAAGAAAACATTTTTACAAGACTATGGATATCAACTATATTTAAAGCATAATAGAATAGAGAAGAGAGAAAATTTTATAATTCTAAAAACAATTCCAAAATGCCACAAGATAAAAATAATAGTCTTATTATTATTTCACACATAGGCACTTCCACAATATGTCCAATTGAAGAAGAGAAGAAAACCAAAAAAATAATTATAATTATTTTACAATCAATTAAGTACCAGGAGAGGGGAAACCAAACAAATTTAATCAAACTCATTTTACAACCAATTAAACATTATATTTAAAAAAAACTTTCCAACAAAAACTATATTTTTATTTTAAACCATAAGAAGATAAAAATCTTCAATAATTATAAATACAACTTAATAATCATATTATTAAAAACATTTAAATTATTAAAAAAAAATATTCCAACTACTATGGGCAAATACCAACATTTTGTGACTAAATCAGAATGATAAAATTTAATAAAACATGATTTAAATAGTCTCTATTTTAGAGTCTAGGTGTGGCTTGTACGTATTTTCAACAGTGTAGGTGTGGCTTGTTTTAGAGTCTGTGTTTAGTAGATTCAACTGGACAGTACCCTCCTTCATGGCAATGATTAAGGTGTTTGGCCTCCCTTTCTTAGCGTTCACAACAACAATGCTCGCCTGTTTAAACGAAAATGAAGTGGAGTACCAACTCATCCCTGTAGACATTCTCAGCGGGGATCACAAAAGACCTCCATTTCTCTCAATTAATGTAAGTTTTGATCTAAATTTGAGTTTCTAAGTACATATTGTATGTAAGGACGCCTCCAGATATTGATCATCAGTTAGTACATGCTTTAACGTTTCTTAATTCATTGTGTTTGATGTTTCCAGCCATTTGGACAAATTCCTGTTGTTCAAGATGGTGACCTCACCTTAATTGGTAACACTCTCTCTCTATAAATAAACGAACTAGCTTCGTTGTTTTTAGGTCATTGGGTTGTTGATGTAGACTCGAGAGCAATCGTTAAATATTTGGCTAAGAAATTCCAAGGTGGTAGATGCGATCTACTGGGGAGAACGATGGAAGAACAAGTGGTGGTTGAACAGTGGTGCGAGGTAGAGTCGCATCAATTCAATCCTCCATTTTATGCAATAATGGAGAAGGTTTTCATAAATCCGATGAAGGGGTTAGGTCCCACGGACGAGGTAGTGGTGGATAGTAACGTGGAGAAGTTGGGTAAAGTATTGGATGTGTATGAGGAGTGGCTGTCCAAGAGCAAGTATTTGGCTGGAGATTCCTTTAGCCTAGCGGATCTCCAACATCTGCCTCATCTCTACTATTTGGTGAATGTTGTTGGGAAGGGCCATCTCGTTTTCTCCAAAAAAACAACATGACTGCGTAGTTGGAAGATATCTCTTCTCACCCTACATGGAAAAAGATAGCCCACAATATAAAACTTCCTTCTCTTCCCACCAATGATATAATTTCATTGAATTGAACTCGACTAGTTACTAGTTGTTTCTCACCATTCCCTTCCATGATGAGGAGTTACTAGTTGTTGCTCACCATTCCCTTCCATGATGAGCCACGCATTGTGATTCATAGATTATATATCTTTTTACACATCGACTTTCTCTTATAAGAATTTCATTGAAATGAACTCAACCAATTGTCACTCACCATTCCCTGGATGATGAGTGAAGCATTGTGATTCATCGTGGGCTAACAATTGGAAATAATTGAGTAAGAGTCAATTGTAAAAGTTAGCGTCAGTTGATAGAGTCAGTAGCGTAAGTATAGTCTAGTTATCTGTGGTTTGATGTAATCAGTCCTCATACAATATAGATCGTGAGCGTTGTCTCACTGTGTGTTTGTTTCTCACATTTCTAAGTTGGTATCATAGCCACGGGGTTAGGTGTGTAAATTTCTTGAAGTCCGCAGGTCCCTTCTCTTGAAGGGTGCAGCGGCATACTACTCAAAGTTTCTGCGCGTTTGAAAACCTTAGATTTCTACAGTCCAGTTTTGTATTACAGTGCAGAAAGATTTAAACATTTCTGCACCCAAATAATACGTGAGGTGTTGACTCCAGGCACTCTAAGATAACACGAGGCGCGGAAATGCTTGTGTTTGCGTAGGTCGCGTGAGCTCGTGGAAGGAAAATCATGAAGGTTATATTTTTATATAGTTTGCATGCGTGGAGTTTAAAGGAAAATCGTGAAGGTTTTCATGAGTTTGAAAATGCGTGGAGTTTAAAAATCGTGAAGGTTTTCATGAGTTTGAAAATCGTGAAGGTTTCAAAATCTTGAAGGTTTTAGTGGAGGTATGTAATAAAGATCTTTCCCCGATATATTTGAATTGGTCAAGGTGATCTAGTGCAAATCACGAGTTTATGAGGCGTGAGGTTATAGTTTGAGGTTTTTTTTTTATTGGAGCGTTGAAAGAGGAAGCGTGGGTTTCATGAGTCATTCACGATTTGCATGCATGCCTAAGTGTGTTTTTCATGCATTTGCATGAGTTGAAATATAAGAGAGGTTCTTTTTATATGTGGAGCATTGAATAAGAGTGTCACATTTGTATGTGTTTGATTATTTGAGAGTGAGGTATAAAGTTTTTTTTAAAAGGTGGATATTTTCGATATTAAGATTTATGTGAGGTGGGGTTATGATTTAAAGGTGGATGCATGCATGATTGATGTTAAGATTTCCTTTTTAAAGTTTTTTCTTATATATTTTTTAAAAAGGATGAGAACATAGGTAGAGTTGGATCAGTGGATCCAAAGGCAGAGCGACGGACTGCTAAGTACAGGATAAAACTTGACGAAAGTTTGATATTCTTGGTGATTCATTGTCTGATTGAACAAACAAACATTTGCATAGATGACGAATACTCTGGAAGCCAACAAGTTAGATGGTTCAAATTTCATTAACTGGAAATTCAAGATGTAGATGTTGATGGAGGGCTATGGTGTATGGAACATTGCAAAGAGAACTAAAGTGAATCCTGATGCGGCTGCAGGTGCGACAACAACACAGATCCAAGATAGGGAGAAGCGCGAAAACAAGGCAAATGTATTGTTGTGCATGTCTGTTAAAGATAACATAATTCCACATATTAAAGAAGCTACAATTTCTGCTGAAACATGGACAATGCTTAAAGTATTGTATGAAACTAGCAACACAAATTGCATTTTGTTCTTGAAAACTAAATTGCTAGCCATTAAGATGGATGGAAATGAATCTGTTAGTTCATTTTTGGGTCGTATTAAAGAGGTGGAAGACAAGCTAGTAAATATAGGGGAAACTGTTTTCAACACTAATTTGGTCACTATTACCTTAAATGGTATGCTAGAAGATTATCAGATGTTCATAACAGGTCTCGCAGCAAGGGAGAAACCTTCTACGTTTGACGAACTGACATGTATTATGCTGCAAGAGAAAGAGAGGTGAAGGAATCTGAAGCCTCAGAATAATGATTTGGCATTGTGGTCAAATAAGAGATCCGCGAGAGGGAGATCATGAGAAAGAGGCAGAGGAGGCAGTTCATAGCAGAGAGACAATTCATCGCAGGGAAGACAATCTCCAAGACCGAATCAAGGTATGCAATCTAACAGGACTGATTCAAAGAGTTGTTTTTATTGTGGTCGATATGGACATAATGTTAAAGAGTGTCATAAGAAGAAAAGCGGTGAGGCTATGAACAAACCTAAAACACATTCAGGTCATTATGCAGAAAAATCGTCAAATCATGATCTCAAATTATTTATTTCTAGTGATGATATTGATGAACCCCCAAATTTTTATTCATGCGATCTTATGTTGTTTGTGTCTAACGTTGCTTTATTTGCTGAAACAAATGATTTTGATGCCTAGTTTGTGGATTCCGGGGCATCAATACATATGACATGCAATAAGATGTGGTATACTAGTTTTAAAGAAACATGGAATGGAGCCAACATATATCTTGGTGATGATAGCACTCATCAGATCAAGGGATATGGAGACATTCCCGTGACATTGTCGATTGGTATAGTTCGCCACATTCACAATGTTGTTTATGTGCCAGGAATAAAGAAAAAATTGATCTCTGTGTCCACCATTACAGATCAAGACTTGAAGGTTGAGTTCTTCAAGAATTATTGCATAGTGAAGGATCTGTTGGACCACTTCAAAACTGTTGCAACGGGAGTCAGAGTAGGAGGCCTATACAAACTTGATGTTACCATCAAAGCACATTACGCAGTGACTTTTGCATCTATGCCAACAAATATTCTTTGACATCAAAGGTATGGCCACATCAATCATCCTGATTTATTGTTATTACAGAAAAAGAATATGGTTGAAGGACCTCCCATGTTAAAGAATGAGAATGTTTCCTGTGATGGATGTGCATTAGGAAAGATGCATAGAGATGAATTCCCCTCTAATCCTGATAGGAAAAAAAGAGATGTGTTACATCTTGTGCATACTGATGTTTGTGGGCCTATGCAGACTAGGTCTTTAGGAGGTGGATTTTACTTTATGTTATTTATTGATGATTGCACGAGATACACATGGGTTTACTTCCTTATAAGAAAAAGTGATTTTTTCGAGTACTTTAAGGAATTTAGAACCATGGTGGAAAAACAAACAGAAAAATCCATCAAAATCCTCTGTTCAAATCAAGGGGGAGAGTATAAATCAGGGGACTTCATCAAATATTGCAAAGATCATGGAATAGTAAAACAATTTACAATACCTCACACTCCACAATAGAATAGAGTCACTGAAAGGAAAAAAAGAACTCTGGTAGAGTGTGCACGCAGTATGATCAAAGATAATAATCTCTCAAATGCATTTTGGGCTGAAGCCATAAATACTGCAGTTTATTTAAAGAATAGAATTCCAACAAGGTGTCTTGATAATGTTACTTCTTTCGAAGCCTTGTATGGTTCCAAACCTGTAGTTCATAATTTGAAAGTATTTGGGTGTAAGGCTTTTGCACATATTCCAAAGGAGAATAGGAAGAAATTGGATGCTAAAGCCATTAAGTGTATTTTCATTGGGTATTGTTCTGAAATTAAAGCATACAAATTGTTTGATCGTTCTACTCACAAAGTATTTGCTAGTAGAGATGTACTTTTCCATGAGCAGAAAGCAGGAAATCATGACAATAATAGTCATGAGGAATGGCATAGACTTCTTGATGAAGGAATTAAAGAAGAATAGTAGCAGCCACAACAGTAGCAACCACAATTAAAATAAGCCATAGACTAACAAAATTTTAAAGGTAGCTATATATAAATACATTTTGTATTAATATCCATAAATAAAATAAACTTTTGGATTTAATCGATGCTACAGAAATCACATCTAGTAAAGCATGCAACTAATTGAAAAATGACCTTTCGCTAGCGCACAAAACTTGAGCTTTCATTATACAAATTGTATACTCAACCATCAATAAACATTGAGCAATGTTTCACATATTCGAAAAAAAGAGGGATAACATTGAACAACTTTTCCACATATTTAAAAAAATGAGGCATAACATTGAACAACATTACACATACACGAAAAAAAAGAGGGACTACATTGAGTAGTGTTCCATATGTATGAAAAAGAGGGGATAAAACATTTTGAGGAGATTATGGGTATTAACAATACTTATGTTAAATCTTCCAATAAAACATAATAGATAGAAGATGAGAAATTTTATAATTCTAAAAGCAATTCCAAAATATCATAAGATAGAATATTCTACTATTATTTCACACATTAATAAGTCCACGTGTGTTTAAATGGAGAGGAGAGAAAGATTAAACACTATGTTAAAAATAAGTTATTTTTTAAATATATACAAATTGAATTAATATATTAGAAAAAAAAATATTTTCATAAAAAATATTTATATTTAAATTAAACAAAAAAATTGAAAAGAGATCTCTAATAATTAAAAAGATGTTTATATACAATTTTAGTGGAATTAATGATTAATAACGTGTATTTCCCGAGGGAATCAACCAACCAACCAACCAGATTTAACAAACCCAAATCAATGTTTAATGTACGGATTAAGAATCAAATAAACACATTTTACAAAAAATATTTTTGGACTTTTGATTTTTTTCTTGTCTTCATTAGTGCCTCTATCCACTTTTGAATTGTAGTAGACTGTTCTCTAAGTTCTCTACCATTCATTTGAGCTACCACCTCATCCATTGAAGATACAATTGTTTATGATTATTGATGACCTATTTGTAATGATCACACTGCTAGCCATTCTATTGAAATACTTCCATATGTTGAAATGCATAGTCTTCCATTGTATTCGTCAATTATATAAGAAATAAGTTATTCTATAATACGTCCCTCTATAAGAAAGAAGTTATCGAAGTATATGGTCTGCCACTATATGTTGGAATATATAATTCCTACTTATCTAATGTTCTTTCTAATGTATTGAGAGGCAGAGTTAATCTCTACATGAGTTGTGTGATCCTATTATTAAGAGGTTGTTAGAGAGTTGGATTGGTGAGATCCTAGTTTGGTGTGTGGTTGAGATATTCTCTCAACCTCTCCAGTTATCTTTAGAATAAGTTAGATCTAATAACAACCTATTCACTCTATATAATAGAGTCATTTGCATTGATATTGTATGTAATAGAATATTTGTTCATATCACTCTACTCTCCCATTTTCTCATGGTATCAGAGCGTCAGGTCTGGGCATGACTCCCTCACGGGAGTTCCCAAGAACATGTGGAGAGTAGAGTGCCCAGGAACTTGTTATTTTGTGTGTCCGCAGGGAAAAGAAACCCGTCGCTCCTGTCATGCACAGTGAGACTGTTTGTTTCTATAAGATCCATGATTGCATATGGATCCGTAAGAGAGTTGCGCCGAGGAGCCTGAGGAAGTGAAGCTTCAACCCATTTTTCTCTTCTTCTTCAACTCCGACAGTGATTCACGAATCTGATCTGTCGTGACCCCAAAATTCTCAATACAATCCACAAGCGCCGCATGAAGGGAGTTGTAGAAGAGTTGTGGCATAACGTTGGCGAAGAAGATGAGATTGACATCTCTCAATTCCAGATGTTATTGTAATGTTTATTTTTTAGTAGGCTCCCCATGTTGATAAGGAGAGAGCATGGAAGACTTGTTGTGGAGAATGAAGCACGTGGAGGAGTCCAGAAGGAAGCCCTGATCTGCAAAGAAATATCTTACGAGACGATTTTATAGAGCATGAGTCGCTTCTGGTGTCAAATTGAAAATCCATAGAATTGTTGAGGCTTCTTTCCAGCATACTAAGTGTGACTCTCTCGTGGGAATACGATGAGAGCCATTCAGTGCTAAGGGAGACTAGATTTTTTGTTGGTGTTTAGCTGTTGTGGCCACCATTTGGAGTGTGCAGTTGCTGGGTGCTATAACAAGTGGCCTATAGAACCATAGGAGAGTTTCCACTCCAGTTCGCGTCGAAGAAGAAAGCCACCAAATTGCTGCTTAATCAGAGCAAATCAACCTGTGGTTCCCTAATTCGTTGTAGCCACAAAATTGTTGTGAGCGTGAGGCCTGTGATCTGAGGTCCTAGAGGTGCTATCGGGCTAGCCACAAATGTGTGTGGCCTATGATTGTGGGGTCAAGCGATCGTAGTTCTCATGGTAGAATGGTCGACCGAGTGGTAAAGTGATGTGTCAGGTGAGATCGGAAGAGCGGTTCAG
>CBVK0100097338.1:0-33115 GCA_900067695.1 Picea abies
AAGGAAAAACACCTTGTCATTCCTTCCAACCATGCTTCTGCGCGTTCACTGGCGCGACCTCCGGCAAAATCCAGAAGTTTGATCTTATGCAACTCTCGCGTGATGTCTTCAAGTGGAGGTCCTCCCCCTGAATCCCTTGACGCTTCTGGATTACCCGTTCCAGACGGTGGGGGTTCCACTTCAGTCCCTGCCGGTTGTCGCCCCTTTAAAGTCTTGTTGATGGCTTCCAATGAGTGCAGTACGAGGGCTAGTTCGGACGATGGTGGTGGTGGCATTGGCAGTGCTTACAATGACGCTCCACTGTCTCGACTCCCTCGAGTCCTGACCATCCTGTATGCTTTGTCCTGCATCCACCAAATTTGTCAGGGTGAGTTCCAGGATGTCTGAAATTGGTGCTACTAAACTTAGAAATAGGGTTAGGCGTAAGTTTTCTTTACTTGTCTGTAAAAAGACATTACTCCATTAGGGGATTGGCTAGGTTAGGGTTAGGTTTAAGCATCTAAGCTTCGTTTCTTCGCCCCTACGAAAATAACTATTGGTTCCTTTGCCCTGTAGCTACACTAGCCTTGCGCTTCACTCGCCACTTCCTATGCTTACGCTCGTAATGAATATGTCGCCTCCTTCTCGCTTGTCCTAGTCTGAGCCCTTTTAATTTATGCTTACAACTTGATTAAAAATGATTCTCTTCCTTATGTTTATTAATTTACGCCGATATGCGTACACCAATGCTATGTACCTTTTGGCATTAGTGTTCTTCTTAAGATGTCGCGTTGAGCACATATGTCCCTTTGTGGGCTCCTCCATCTATGTCTTTGGTACTTGATAGCTTGGCATGTGACCTGTATGGCTCTAAAAGGTGCTTGATAGCTTGGCATGTGGTCTTGGGTATGATAGTTAAAGTACTTAAATGTTAAATTAATTGTAAAAGAAACAATGCATGGCGCGTTGGTAGGGCAGCCATTGTCAAAGCTTTGCACGGTGGGGAGGTCCGGGGTTCAAATCTCACAGACTCCATAAATTTTCTTTTCTTTACTTATAAAAAAAAATCAAAATACCCAACTAATTTTAATTTAATTTAATTAATTAAATTTTTATTTAATTAAATTTAACTTAATTTAATTTAATTAATTTAATTTAAATAAAATAATTTTTTTTGAAGCCCCTTTTTTTTTAATAATTATAATTAAAATAAAAAAAATTAAAAGAATTAATTTATTACTATTAAAATAATAATACGAAAAATAAACAACAAAAAAATAAAAAATAAAATAAACTACTAGTGAAATACTATACGTATCGGCATCGTGGGTCCTCGCATGAGGCCCACGTGCCCGGCCTCCGGCTCTCAGTACCTAACACCTATCTCTCCCAACCTTAAACGCGTCCTTCACTTCTGCATCCTTCCTCTGTCGCCTCTCCACTTTGCTCTGCTCTTGACGTTGGTGTTGGTAATACCTGCCATCAACGTTGTTGAGCTTCTGGTAAGGGAATGAGATTGACATTGACAGTGCACCAGGGATATATGTGTTTATACATCCACAGTTTTATATGACTACAAGGGATGGGAATCAAAGGTTGCAAATGCTAAGCATTGGCATTTCACATCGGGATTGAGATACTTAAGAGGTTCGTCTTCCTGGTCATTTCCTTTCTCCCAAACATGATGTCTAAAGTTGGAAGCATTGTTTCTTCTTGAAATAACACCTACTGTTTTTTTTCCAGCATACATAGTTTAATCAAGGACTCGGTATGGTTCCAGTTTATTTTTTTTTATATTGGATTTCATCTATTGCTTGCACATTATATTAATTTGACATGCATTGGAGGATCCTTAGTTTCTCGTCTGATTGTAGATGAGTTTGCATTTAGATTGTTAAAGAGTGAGAAAAAAAAAAAACCAGAACGGAGAGAAGAGTATTCATGTGGAAGAACATGTTGCAGTAATCGTTTCCAAACTAGATGTGTTATATTGCAGAGATGGTCATTACAAATCATTGTCAATTATGATTGGCTTCAGGTCTATCCTAATACTGCAAATGTGGTACTGGAAAGAATAACTTGCAATTTTTCATACTAGATATGTATTCCAATATTGACTATAGCTTTCGCCTTGCAGTTTTACCACCTATTACCCAGTCCATTCTGATACATTACTCGGTGCATTTTGTCACAATCCTAAAAAAATTCCAGAATAAATAAATAATTTTATATATTTTGCCATTTCGTAATATTAATATTGTGATCTGGATGGGGGTTGTGATGGGACTTTATTAGTCATGGGGTTGTTCTGGGACTTTATTATCCCTGGTGTGTTCAAATGTTTCCCAACTATTTCTCAGAAATAATAAATAATTAAAAAATACATAATTTATAAAAATTCCACGTACATGATAAGTGGCATAGGGTTCCTGTAATCCAAGCTTGCTGCAGTCTATACTTGTATTGTTGGTTATTGCATTAGATGTCCTCCACCTATACTAGATGCATAGTCTAGCTGCAATTTCCCTCCATCCTACACCTATACTACCTGCACATTCAAGCTGCAATCGCCAGCTACAAATAATAGAAGTCCCTGCATACAATGCTTCCGGCTTCATGCACCCTATCACTGGATTTATTCACAAGCATAAGATCTTACCTCTGTCATGAGTTCTATCATGCACTTCCTTATGCACTTATTTATGAGGATTATTGAGAGGTTCCAGTGACAGTCGGTAACAGTTCCCCTTTGCACATTTTATGTTAATTACCTCTTTATGTTAACTATGTTTAGTACTCACTTGTGTGTTTGCTGTTGGTTTATGAAGTGGTGTTTATTGTGCTTTAGCCAACACATATGCTCAGCAGGTATGTATTTATTGTGCTTTAGCCAACGCAGGGCATCCAATGCCAGGAGAGACAAACAAACTTATCAGTCCTTAATACATGCAACGAAACAACAAGGCAAATACGCATTGCAGGAATAAGAGTGAATGGATAGTCAGTTGACTATTCTAATTTCTGGCTTATTGTGCACAAAGGAAATGATATTCGGAATAGCATCAGTATTAAGGTAAGGTACATGGGTGAGAAAAAAGGGATAATAATAACATGTGTAATGGTACAGTCCAGTACTTATGGAGAATGCACGTGACATCAAAATGCCATAGCAAAAGCATAATATCAGGCTTTCTTATGATCTCTGTAACACAAAAACCAGACTTATGTACAAACATTGAAGGAAACATCAGTGACAACAATGTAATATGTCCCGATCAAAACCACTGTGTACCCCAATTTCTGCAAACATAAAAATAAGCAGTTGGGCAGCGAGGATTAGGCAATAGAGTAGAACAACATTTGCCACGGAACTTAAATAGGAACATGGAAATGCGCATCTATTACCAATCCTTAACATATCCGTAAGATAACACGTGAGATGCATGTAGGGTTCAGGGTTTAAGCCTCTCTGAGGCTTATGCTTTCAACATAGTATGATCATTTAAAAGATAACCTCAACTTTCGAGTTTGCCTTGTTATTCAAATCCCCACTGATACTCCCATATTCTGTTCAAGTGGATATCAATCATTTCTTTACACAAACACTGCCCACTGCATTCCTTAAGTACCTTATATAAAAATGTCGTGCTAAAGCATCGGAATACCTAGTTTGGGTTCTAGCATTATACAGACTCTCGATAGCATTTGTACAGTAGAAAAACTTAAACTCTAAACCCTACTGAATTAGTTGCAGAATGCTACTGAACAGAACTAGTCCTAGCATTCACATAACATTAAAAGGAGACGTTGGTTGAAAGTTTTGATACTGACCCAATTTTGGAAGCCAGTGCAGCTACTGCTCTATACATCTTGAGTAGAGAACTCCAAGTCGAGCATGGAAATAGAGCAGGAGAGACCCCTTTGCTTGTTTTACTCTAGTAAATTTGTAATGCATTTATTTATTTTATTTTTATTTTTATTAAAGTTTCTATGTTTTGTTTGCAGGAGTTCGGGCTTGGAGTTTTGGGAACTTGGCCCATAGGCTCCAGTGTTTCAACTACAGGCTCTGATACCATTTGTAATGACCGGTTTAATTTTACATCAATTTATTTTGATAAACTAAGACAAAAATTTAATAACACAGAAATTTTATAATAGTAACTTCCGTAACTCAATTTTACTATGAATAATAAATCTTTTTCTAATATAATACAACAATGCATAAATTTTAGAGAAATACCTTAAGTCTGATGCTAATAATCCTTCCTGTTGTGTGTAGCTTGCTTGCTTCCTGCTTCTTTAGAACACTAACCAAAACCGTCCTCCCTGTCGATTAGTTAGCTCCCTAGCCCCAGGATATCAACGGATATCCTGGCCCTCCGAGCCCAAAATCCCCAGCAACTCGTTCACTGTATCAATTTGACTCATGAATTTTCACTTCTTTCTGCAATACTTCCAGCTCCCAAAATCCATGGCCAACTCCCGTAGAATGAATCTCTTCCCCGTAAGGCTCTCCCTCTTATCCCCTTTCACCGACTCTTCCTTTCATTCAATTCCCTACCTAATATCTTATCCCATTTATTTAATGCTTCTTATCCTTTATTTAATGCTTCTTATCCTTTATTTAATGTTTGTTATCTCACTCATATACGTAAGTTTTAATAAATTAAATTATCAACCCTATTAATTCTTTACTCACATAATTAAAGAGTTGATTAATAATTAAATAACCATTGACAATTATGAACAAATAATTAATGATAATTAATTTAGTTGATATTATATAGGAAACAATTATTGTTTGGCTAACATCTTAGGACAATCAGATTATCAATTTAATTATAATTAATGATCCTTTAAATTTATTTAAGCAGGGTCATTACACATCTACAGCTACTTATGAATTTCATAGATTTCCCTTTGAATATGCCTCACTACCTCCTACGCAGTTTGTATAAAATGGCTAAACGATTTAAGAGGGAGAAGGTTGACTCCAGCCTCTTCCATCACTGTCTGATTAAAATCATTAATGTTCATCATTTCAGGTTGAGTGGTGATTGTTGGGAAGTTTTCTTATTGAGGAATGGATTTGCCACTCCTGAATGTAGTCAAGTGGACAAGACTGTGGTCACCGAAACCCTTGTCAGGCTTGCCATGCCACCTCCTACTCTCCTACCCGCTGTCAAAACCTTGACCTTCCCCAACGTTGACCTACCCGACACCTTGCCTGAACCATGTTCGAAAGACAATGCTAATACTGTTAAGAAGCTTGCAAGAAGAAAGGGAAAGGGTAATACAGATGTCAACAGCAAGGGTAAGAAGGCTACACGCTGGGTATCCAGGTGTGCTCGTAATAAGCCCAAACAAAACACAGACCAAAAGCCTATTGTTTTGAGTGAAGATTTGGATTCTGAGATTGAGCGATTTCTGACCGAGGAGTACCCATACTCACACGGCCTCTGTTCTCTTGAACCCTATGACTACGTATCCAACCTCCCATCATGCCTTAATGATTACCCTAACTTCCCCAGGATCAAGTTTAACAGTGGAACCCCTGGTAATTTAAAATATGCCTCACCTATAATGCCATGGCCCGATCGACCACAGTGCGATGAATGCAATTCATGACGCCTAAGATACTATACAGACGTCCCTCTATTGCAATCCAAAATTAAGTCCTTGGAGAACCGGGTGACTGTGTTGTCTAAGGAAAATGATAGACTGCATGCCAATGATAAGAGGCAAAAGACTACAGGTTCTATCGTGTTCAAAAATTTTGTAGCAGCCACTACCATTTTTAACTCAAAATTGTCCTGACTGAATCGTATCCCTACAACGAAGGTATGTTATTTCAACATTGATTTTTGAATGATTTGGTTTGTTTTGAATTAGCATAGCCGATTGTGTTTGCTCTGAATTAGTTTGATATAGTTCTGTTTTGTTTGAATTGATTCAAAAATGATTCTGTTAGTTTCAAATTGGCATAAAAGATTGTGTCTGCGTTGAATTAGTATCAAATATTTGTTTGATAAATCGAATATAGTCTGTTTCGATTGAATTGATTCAATACGATTTCTTTTGTTCTGAATTGGCATAAAAGATTTGGTTTGTTTTAGCGTGAATGATTTGCTTTGCTTTGAATTAGTAATTAAGGGTTTGTTTGATAGATCGCATACATTTCTATTATCATTGGATTAATTTAAAACGATTTTGTTTGTAAATATGACCAGCTACAGAATCGTGAGATTCTGTACCTAGTCATAAAATTTGGATTTTTGTTGATTTTACAATTAAAACACTATCTAAAGTTGTTTACTCTTGCCCATCTACAGGTACACATGAATTTCAATGGGAATTGGATCTGCTGTGGCAATTTAGAACATGCTTTTGTTACATAGTTTTAGTTTAGGTTGTTAGTCTTAGCCAGAAATAGGAATCTGGGAGATTGTTCCCAGATTTTTGCAAATAGTTTTGATATTTTCCACAAGGATTGTTTTATCCTGTGGCCTTTATATACTCATTATTTTTTGTAAAGAACCCATCACTGTTGGGAGAACAGAGACTATGGGCCGATGATTATACAGACTCGAATAGAAGTGGATTTTTTGTACGACTTTAGCTTCAATTTATCTTACTTTTGTTCAAGTTTCTGTGCATTTTAATTTGTAATCAAATTATTGATTACTTTAGATATCAAGCTTTGTTATAGGTTGATGCAATATGAATTAAGTATTGTCCATATCTGATGTATCTCATTTTACTTACAACAATTACCCTATTTTAATTTAATGAATAGAAGGTTTATCTTCTTGGTTAAATGAACAGTTATGTACAAATCTTCGCACTGGGATTTATCTAAATGTGATGATCTGTAAACTATAAAATTGCTATTTCTATATCTCTTGTTTTTTCTGTCATTCGTATTCAAGAGCGTTGCTGCTTCCTATTTACGAGAAGCTTCTTGCAAAATTTGGTGCGGGTTTCCTCCATCAAATAGCTAAATCGAGTACGGTGCATAGGACAAATAGGAAGCACTGCTTCAGGTCAGTTTTTTATTTGCAATTTAATAGTTAATTAATTTGAGAATTTTTTGTGGTTTAGTTAGATATATAGTACATATTATTATTTTCTTTGCTTAGTTAGATAGCTGTTGTTTCATTTATTTTTCATAAAAATTATAAAAATCCAAAAATAATAGCTTCACTGTCATAAGACAATTTAAAAATGATTTTGCAAATTTCGATCAAAATTTGTATTCTGTAAATACTGTACATATATAATTCAGATTTAATTGTATTGTTAGTTGAACATTTAATAAGTAGAATTATAATTTTATAATATTAGTTAGTAGACTGTATATATATATATATATATATATTTTAGATTTGTATATAGTTTGCAATAGCTTCTTTTTTACTTAGATTAGTTTCTTTAGCTTAGTTTTTCTTTTGTTTTCCTAGGACTTAGATTAGCCAACGGAGCCACTAAACCCGTTGGAGTGGATTAATCCAAACGGCTTGGATTATTTAGACAACCCCTGACTGGATCCACCCCTCCAGTTGACGAACGATCTATTTCGCCTGTCAACAGGGTGCTAGATTTTCTTGGAAATTTATGAAGACCTGCAAAAAAAGAGTTTATATCAACAAACACTAAAATAAGATTTAAACTAAAAACCTAAAGAAAATAATGAAAATATGGAAATAAACATATGAGACTTACCTTGAAGACGTAACTTCTTCCTATGATAAAAATTAAAGCATGAAGAAGTTGCAGATTTAATGAAACTCATGTATGCTTAAGATCATTAGTTTATTGAATCTAAAATAAAGAAAACCTAAGGTAAACTATTCCTACTCCTACTCTAATTTAGGAGATAAATATGATTAAGTATAGTCATATTTCTAGTGGAGCCATTCAATTTCTTTGATACCTATAAACATATGTACAAGAGGAATTAGTAACCAAAACTTAGAATAGTAAACAAACAGAATATTTTTTTTTATGTACATCTACTTCTAATAGAGACAAAAGAATGTTTTTATCAACATGGAATATCTTTTGAATGTATTTTCCAACCAAGATTCAATTTTGTAATGAAAATTATTGTGGAATTGTTGAAATGGAACCATGATTGGAAAAGTAATATGTTGACCGTGTTGAGATAAATTAGTACTAATATGAAAAGAAAATACATTACTATTTACAAGAATATCAACAAAAACTAAGAACTTATTTGCAAGAGTTTCCTTTTTACAAGTATCATCCCTTATAGTCTAATCAATATTAGAACTGACATCTACTTGTGTTAAAAATTCAAGATTATAAAAATAAGTAGGAACTTGAGTTATATCATAAGAATCAAATACATGCATGTAATTTGTTTCTTTAAAATTGAAATCATTATGTGAAGAATCAAGATGAGAATCAATTGAAATATGACCAGTAAAAGGATATCCTACATTTTGGAATTTGGATTGATCATGAGGGTTGACAATACAATGACCTGACATAACCATCACCTGGGGGTAAAGTGCCTTACTATCAGTAATCTCTAGATCACTATCATAAATGATTTCATATTCACTACCTTGACTATTTTCCTTTAGATCAGGACCAAAAACACAAGATGATGAACATGTATGAAAATTATCGAGAAAATGATCATTTAATGACTCATTACTTTGATAATCATGATATACAAAATCTTTTTGACTTATGACAGTTCCTTTGTTTTGTAAAATGTCATTTAAATGAAGAGGAACACTTAGATGATTATCAAACAAATTTATGTCAGCAAAAATATCAGGGTATAATGAAAAATGACTATTGGAACAGATAAAACTAAATGTCTCTTTGTTATTGGAAAGATCATTATCATTAAAAACTTGTTCTCGAATTTCTAATACTGTTTCTTTATTATTCTCCTTAGAATGGATATCACTTTCATGTAGGGGATTGAATTGATTGAATAGAGTTTCCCCTACTTGAAAATGAGAATCAAGATGTTCTAATATGTGGAGCTGAGGAGTATTAATTATGATATCATAAATTTTAGTTGAATTACTTCTAACAAGACAACTGTCAACATCATGGAAACAATCTAATTCAGGAATTATATTAGGACTTAAAGCATTTTCAGGACGAGTTAAAATTTCATTGGATGAATTTATGTTTTCCTAAAATAGTTCCTCAGTAATTTCTGAATTGATTGTTACAATAGGATCAACCATATCATAGGAAATAACTGGTTCATCAACAATAGAAAATACAGTAAGAAAAATTATACCTTCTGGTAAATCATGATTAGTACAATAAAGTGAAAGAATATGTCTAAACTGACCTATTAATTCAAACTGTGAAGGAAAATCGTCATATTTAAATTGAAAGCAAATTAATTTGAATTTAAGAAGAAATCTTCATAGGAATCACCTTCAATTCTTTGCAAGTTCTCAAGTTCAAGGAAAACCTGATCACAATCATAATCTTGAAATCTATGCAAGAACATTTGAACAAACTCATCCCAGCTGCCTACAGAAGTAACTGGTAATGATATACACCTGTCTTTTTCTTGGCCTGTTAAGGTGAGAGTGAAAATCCTGCACATGACACTTTCATCAATATCAAAATTTTTACAATTAAAAATAAATAGATGAATGTGATGAAATTGTAACATCCCGCTCTAGCACACTGAGCGAACTTACTCTTTGAGGACACTTGCTCACACGTGATCCAGATTATTATGCTATTGAAAATTTTGATTTTGATTATGAGGCATTATGGGTTGATGACATGTTGTTTTACCACATTGACATAGACAGGTGCTATTGACTCGGTTTTACTGAGTGTGCAGGATTATGGACCTCGAGGATTCAGAGGCATCAATGGAACCCATTGGACTCTGGATCGAGTCAGGGAGTGTACCATTGGGGTTTGATTGTTTTACTGTGATTTTAGTACTTCTGATTAGATGATATGGATATATTCTGACATGATTTTTTGATGATGCAGGTTGACAATAACTTGCCGACCAGACTCACATGTGGAGTAAAGGGGTCACACACAACTACTAGAGATGTTGAGGGAGAGGTGTGGACAGTAACCCTGCCACAACCTGCTAGCACTCTCGCCATAGCTCGAACTATAGGTTAACATTTACCTAGTTCAAGAGGACCCACAATGCTGTGAGGGCAGACTGCGACAATCACTCACGATGATTCTAAGGGGCACACAATAAGGTGGGGGCCTTATTCCTTAGAGGCCCTAAGTCTCCCACAAGCTCACTTGGCGGAGTACTGACTCCAAGGGATTTTGATGTCTACCAAGTCAGTTAAGAGGTGAGTGGCACCCTTGGAGCACGTAGTGCGTCCTGAAGGGCACATCACGCAAGGGAAACAGATTAGGGCAAGTGGCACCCTTGGATCACCTAGTGCGTCCTGAAGGGAACATCGCGTTGTTTTGATAAATGAACAAACCTAGTCGGTCTTATGATGAACACTGTGTTAAGAATTTAAAAAAAAAAAACATTTTCCCTAATAAAATGTCGCCCATCATGAAAATTTAAGGTTTAAGTCTAAACTATGCTAGTGGTAAAATTTTATCTATCTATAATAAAAATAATAATAATAAAAATAAAAACAAAAAAATAATAATTATGATCTTCATTAAATCTTGTAACATGGAGGGAGTAAGAAATTTAATTTATTCAAAAAATATATGTTGGAATAAAATTAAAAAAAGAAGGGGAATTAATTGTTTTATTATTTGGATAATTTAAAATATACTAATTAAATGAGAAAATGGAAAAAGTGTTAATTTCCACACCTGCCTTTTTGAGTTCTAAATAAAAAGGGGAAAGAGGGAAAAATCTAAAATATTAGGAAACTAGGAAAAGAGGGAAACACACACAAAAAAAAGGAAACAAAAGGGAAAAAGAGGAAAGTCTACCATTTAAGAGCTTTCTAATTTAAACTGAACTAGCAAATTAATAGTGGGGAAAATCATTAAAACCTGTAAGAGAATTTGGGGACACCTAGGAGCGATTCTAGGAGTAACTCTAGGTGGGTGAGGGAAATAAGGATAATTAATTAATTAAAGAAATTAATTTATGGAGGAATGAAGAGGATGGGTGACACTTGTATGGAGAGGAATTTTTAGGAATTAAAATTAAAGAAAACTTAACTAAACAAGATTTTTGGAAAGTAAGGAACCACAAAACTCTATATAATGAAGGGAGGAGATGGAGGTTGCATCTTCTTCTGTTTGCGTAACGTTACGCTGTAGAAATATCCACTTGACTGAATTAACTTGTGGGAGTTGGGATACCCAGCTTGGTGAGGAGTGGTAGCTCTGCCTTGTGAGGCGAGATGGGAGCTAGTCGAAATCTCTGGATAGTGAGTGTGTGGCCCCTTTCCATCTTGGGGGGCTAAGGGGGAAGAAGAGTACCCCTAGCATTGGCTGGGAGGTACCGGTGAAGTCTCATCAGTTGGCACGCAGGAGTTGCAAGGAGCACGCGGGACGTCCACTCCGAGAAGGAAATGATACACTTTCTTCATTTTGTATGGTAAATTGTTTTAGAACTTATGCTTGAATCTGCACTTTTACTTGGGTAAGTGAACTGATTGTTTAGATGGTTTTCAGAAATTTTCTTAGCCTAGCTCGATGATATATTGACTCCCATGGCTTCACTTCCCCACACATCTTGACCAACTTGCTATGTTGATTTTGACCTTTGTGGTTTTTTAGCCTTCGTCCCTAGATCACCAGTCCTCGCCTGAGCAGTCGGCCAGGAGCCTGATCTATGGTCAATGCCTTAGCGTTAAAATACCTATGGATCTCAACACCCTTCTTTTTTGTGTGAGGATGATGAGTGAAGGATGAACCAGTTAGCCGACTACCTTTGATGTTTTCCCCTGGTTGATTGTTGATCCCGCCATCTGGCAACGACCTTTGCGTGTGGATTATCTGATGTCTTGGTTGGTTTTCTCTATGCCTTGACTGATAGAACCCATGCAATCATTCCATGACTTTTTCCATTGGATCCTTTCATTTCTCTCACCGTTGTCTGCGTTGTATGGGTATTCTGGCAATGGAAAAATGAATTGATTTCGTGTCTACATTTTTTTACATTTGGTATTCTAGCATTGGACAGATGAATTGTTTTCCTGTCTGCATTTTATATCGGAATCCTAAAAATGGAAAAACAATTAAATATTCTAAGTCTGTGTTTTTTTTTGGTACACTAAATTGGATAAACGTTCTGTGTTATTTCTCAATCTGCGATGTAATGGTATACTGAAATGGAAAACAAATTAAATGTTGTGTCTGCGATTTTACTCTACTTATGGTTCGGATTCAAACATGTCCATTGGTTAAGTTTACATTCCTTTTGGGGATCCAACATTATCACTTCTCAGATTATTTTTGCCTTTGTGTTGTACCCTTGAAATGGATGTGATACCTTACAACTACGACTTGTAACCTTCATTGCAATAGTACCTTACATCAATGATTAACTCAACAATTTAATTTTTTTGGGATGTTATAGACTCAGCCTTTAACTTAGCGAATTACCTGGAAGATCACGAACTCAATGAGTTTAGTGATTGAGATAAACTCAACATTTTTTACTTGTAAATTAACTCAGCAAAAAATAAAAAAGAAAAAGAAAATTAGAGAAATTATGAATGTTTTAATCTCAACAAACTGATTGATGCCTTCAACGATTAGCAATCATTTTTACTCATCTTCTTACACCATCCATGGCAACAACACCACTCTGGACAACTAGTTAATTTTGCTGAAGATATCGTTACTAGTTAGTGTTTACACCTTGAGATTTCAATCGCCCACCATAATCGCATGGCGTTTTAGCCTTTAAAAAGAATATGATTTTACCCCCTGGCTCTTTCCATGCTGATGACTGCATTCCATGGCAATTCGTGGGTGAGTGTGCTTGGAAATTTGTACATGGGGTTATTACCTAGTGTTAGCCTTATTAGGACTGTGTTATACTTTGACCAGACTGCCATTCATTGTTGGGTTAACCTGCGTCGATTTCCGCTCCCTTGTCCTTACCTGCGTTTAGTTTTTCTTGTTGGTGATGGAATTTTATCTATTGATATTAAGGGAGTGTACCCCTTCTTTTTGTAGATTGCGTGCCTTTTAACAGCATCATTTTAGCTAACAGGCGTGAGGGGATGTCGTCTGAACAACAAATTATTTTTGCATGCTTAACCACAACTCCTTCCTTAAACCACCATAGTTTAGAATAGATTTCTTTGGCTGACACTATTTAACGGCTTAGAACAACCATTAATGTTTAAACAACCTTAAATGGAACACACAGTCTTTATTTTGTATTAGAGCCTTCCATTTTGATTACTGTATTGATTGTTTACACAACCTCACTTCCTTCTTAGACAGTTCTTAAATTAATTTAATTTAGACTTGTCAATTCGGTTTTAGTATTGATTAAAGAAGACTTGCCGAACGGATTCATAATTGATGTTATTCTGGTTGTAAGTTAATGACTAATCTATAGTTAGATATGCTAGTTAGATCATAATTATTGACAATTAGATAGTAATTATGGTTTTAGTATTGGTTGAAGTAGATTTGTCAATTAGATTGTAATGATGGACAAATGGTAATTAGACTTGCTAAATTGGTTGTATTTAATGTCTATTTGATTAATGGCTAATTTATAATTTAGACAAGCTAGTTAGATTATAATTAATGTTAATTATATTTTTAATTATTAACCAAGTCAAAGTTCAGAATTGCTTATTGATGTCCATTTAAAGTTGAATTAGATGGCACCTTGATGAAAATTTATAAATTAGAACTGCTCATTTGATTGTTTTAAGGTTAAATTTACATTGTACAATAATGACGATCGTATCTTAGACTCGCTAAATTTCAATGGTAATTCATGTTAAGTTCAAGTGGTAGCTCGTTGACTAATGGATTTTAGACTGGTCATTTGATCTGTAATTAATGCCAATTTAAATCATAGATATTGACCATTTAGCCTTGATTAATGGTTGGGTTGTTGACAAGGTCATTTTTAGCTTGTGCTTCTTGTTGAGGGTGTTGTTGTTCATTATAATTAATGTTTGTACTTGGTTTTGTAAACATTTAATGTGCTTGGTTTGCTCACTGTAAGGGTTCTAGTTACTTGTGCAATTAATTTTGGGTGCATGGATTTGTCAGGATGATTGTCCTTAACTTAGTAGGCTTGGTTTGCTTGCATCAGGCAGAATATAAACACCTCCTTGTTCCTCAGAACAGTTGCCAACCTTGAGACCTTAAATGGTCAAAATCGATGGGAACCTAGGCTTGAGCATTGCTTATGTGTCCTGGAGGTCCTAACCATTGCAGGGTAGGATGGGTGGGTAGTCATTCTTATTATTCGTAGGTTGAGTGTTGTACATTGCTTCCACGTGCTTGATGTGCTTTTATGTTAGTTTGCTATGTTGTTGTTGCATGAGTTGCATGCATTGTGTTCATCTTCGTGTTGCTATATTGAGTATAATGTCATTATTACCTTCCTACACACACAGAAAAAATAAATAAGGGTGCTTTTACCAGTTATACATCGTAGGAGTCGTACCGGATGGGGACACCACATGTGGTATCAGAGTGGGTTCAACCCACAACTTGGGATCACTATGTCTTTCATTGATATTATTTAATTATAATGTTACTAATTGATTTAACTTATATTCGTGCAGGTAATCATGGTTAGAGGATGCCGTGGAGGCAAACGTTGGGGTGCTAGGGGGGGAGGTGCGATGCCTCTAGTAGCATCCACGCCTGAGGGATCTAACCCCAAGGGAGACGAGCAAGTTGTCGGATAGGAGCATATAGCAATTGGTGATGTGGTCGAAATGATGAGATCTTTTCAGCACATGTCTGAGGCACTAATTAGTCATTTGGAAAGAGATTACACTAGGGCACTGACACCCGCTAAGGTTCCACCGCGTGCTCCAGTCGGTATTGGTAGCATTCACCGTGAACTCGAGAAGGTCAAATTTCCCAAGTTCTTTGGTGCCCTGGACAACTCATCCGCTGAGGCATGGTTGGAGAATATGGCGATGTGCTTTGCACTTCATGATTATACCTCCAACATGAAGGTCCATATTGCAACAATTTAGGCATGTTTAGTAGAACAGACTAGGATTCCAGGCCGGTGGGCCGTCGTCTTCTACTTCAGGTACCAGGACTACTGGGCCGAAGAAGGGGTTTTGGATGTGTGGGGAGCCACACTACCAGTGCGACTGCCCTGTGGAGAGGACTAGAGCATCTGGATCAGCTGGACCCAATACCGTGGGAGATATGGGCAAGGTCCATTAGATTCATGCAGCGGTGAATAACTGCCAGGCAGAGCATCAGTCGACTATGCTCGAGACAGAAGGTATCGTCGCTAACCAAACCCTTAGTATTTTGATAGATCCCAGTGCTACCAAGAGTTTCATTTCGGGTGTAGTGCTAAAAAGGATTAAGGTAAAGGCAGTCGAACAGGATGAGTTTATCTTCATAGAGATGGCCTTGGGAGCCAAGTAAAGGGTTGGAGGAAAGGTTAGGGGTTGTATCCTCAACCTGAGAGAGTTTGTCACAAAGGATGACTTGTATGTCATGATCTTATGATCTTATGATGTCGTGATTGGTATGGACTGGTTGGAATCGCATGAGGTGATACTCAACTGTAAGGCGAAATGGTTGAGCTTGGTCGATGATGAGGGACAAAGACGTGTGATTGTAGGATGGAACCAGGGAGTTTCCCTAAGGTTCATCTCCTCCTTAAAGCTACAGAAGAGCATGTGAAAAGGGTGCAAGATTTCTGGGATCCTTGCGTTAAACGAGAAGAGATTAGCGGAAGGTTTAGAACACCTTCCGGTGGTGAGAGAGTTTGTGGACGTATTTCTAGAGGAGTTACCTAGGATGCCCCCGGAGAGGGAATTGGAGTTTACCATAGACCTAAAATTGGGAACTTAACCAATAGAAAGAACACCTTATTGGATGTTGACCCCAGAGTTACAAGAGTTGAAAATGCAACTGAAGGAGTTGCTAGACCTGGGATTGATATGTCCTAGTGTGTCACCGTGGGGTGCACCTATTATTTTCATATGAAAGAAGGATGGGTCATGGAGTCTTTGCATTGAATACCATCAATTGAACAAGGCCACGATCAAGAATCAGTATCTGTTGCCGAGAATTGATGATCTGTTCGATCAAATGAGGGGCACAACATTGTTCTCAAAGATCAACCTATGATCAGGATACCACCAGTTACGGATTAAAGAAGATGACATCCCTAAGACCGCCTTTAAGATGAGGTTTGGAAATTATGAATTTACTATTTTACCATTTGGACTGACAAACTCCCCAGGAGTATTTATGAGTTCGATGAATGGGGTGTTCCGCGAGTACTTGGAAAAGTTCATCCAAGTATTTGTTAACGATATTTTGATATACTCTCGAATGATGGAGGAGCATGATGAGCACTTGCGCTTGGTACTAGAGTGTCTGCGAGAGCACAAAATGTATGTGAAGTTGTCCAAATGCTCTTTTTATCAATCAAAGATTCACTACTTAGGGCATGGCATCTTTGGCGAAGGCATCGCGGTGGATCCAACCAAGGTCAAGGCTATTATGGAATGTACTGCATCAACAAATGTCCTAGAAGTGTGTATCTTCATGGGTTTAGTAGGATACTATAGACGGTTCATCAAGGGATTTTCGAAGATAGCAAATCCGATCACGGAGTTGCAGAAGAAGAAACAAAAGTTTGTTTGGACCGAGAAATGCGCGGAAGCATTTAGGAGGCTCAAGGAGTTGTTGACAACAACACCGATACTAAAGGTCCCTAACATGGACGTGGACTTCTTGGTATGCACTAACGCATCCAAGGAAGGCTTAGGAGGATTCTTGATGCAAGATGGATGAGTGATCAATTACATTTCGAGGAAACTAAGAAGGAATGAGGAGAACTATGCGACGCATGATTTGGAGTTGTTAGCCATCATATATGCCTTGAAGGTTTGGAGACACTACCTTGTTGGATGAAAATTTGAACTAAAGACTGACCACTGTGGACTACAACACATATTTATGCAAAGCAACCTGAACACGTGACAACGACATTGGTTGAAATTTCTTAGTGAGTATGACTTTGAGATTACTTACATGAAAGGAACAGTGAACCGAGTGGTAGATGCATTGAGTTGGAGACCACACATCTTTTCGGTGCTTCCTCTTCAGACGAATCTGCGTGAAAATATTCTAACATTACAACATGATGATGACTGGTATAAATAGGCCGAGGGTTTTATCGGACAAAACACAATGATGGCACCACGATTTGAAGGATTTTCATTTGATAACAATGGATTATTGAGGTTTAAAAATCATATTTACGTATCACTGAACGACGAGTTGAGGATGTTGATCCTGAGCGAGGCTCATAGAGTAGTTTACATGGCTCACCTAAGAGTCACGAAGATGAGGGCAGACTTTAAACCCTTATTCTTCTAGAAGGGAATGAAGGCAGACATAGTCAACTATGTGGCCAAATGTCTAGAATGTCAGCAAGTAAAGGCTGAACATAGACACCCAACAGGATTACTACAACCACATGCTATTCCAGAATCGAAATGGGAGGTTATTTTGATGGATTTTATTGTTGGATTGCCACTAACGACAAGGAGACATGACTCGATTTTCTTAATAGTAGACACTCTGAGGAAGAGTTCTCACTTTATTCCTGTGCGTATGATGTATCAGGCATTTGACATAGCTAGAGTTTTCATCAGTAAGATTGTGAGGCTGCATGGCGTGCCTAAGAGGATTATATCCGATCGAGGATCAGTGTTTACTAGACAATTTTGGACGAGTTTCTAAGAGGCCTTGGGAACCCAACTTAAATTTAGTATTGCGTCTCACCTGGAGACTGATGGGCAGACCAAACGAACGAACCAAACCTTGGAGGACATGTTGCGCATATACGTGATGGACCAACAAAAGCATTGGGAATAATTATTTACACTAGTGGAATTTGCTTACAACAACAGTTACCACAGCACCATTAAGATGGTGCCTTTCGAGTTTCTTTACAAGAGACCGTGTCAAATGCCTTTGAGTTGGGATCGACTTGAGGATAGGGTTCTGGTGGGACTAGAAGCGATCCAAGAAATGGAAGAGAAAATGCAAACAATAAGACAAAGGATTAAAGAAGCACATGATTGACATAAGAGTTATGCCGATGGGCACCATGTCAACCATAGTTATGAGGTCGACAATCGAGTCTTCTTGCAGGTTAAACCACATAAAAGTTTGATCAAGTTTGGGAAGGGAGATAAACTCTCTCCTAGGTTTGTGGGACCTTTCGATATTATGGAGAGAAAGGGGCCTGTGGCCTATCGACTAGCCTTGTCTGATTCTTTGAGGCATATGAACAATGTTTTTCATGCATCTTTTTTGAGACATTATATTAGTGATCCTACACATGTTATTGACATGAGTTCTTTGCAGGTATCGGATGAGGGGCACTACTACATATGGGTGGATTATTCCATGAAAAATTTCCATGCTTCCACTAGTTTCATATTTTTTTTAAATAGGGCAGGATTTTCGTTGCTATTGCCACGAAAGTTCGTCGCAATATTGACAAAAATCTTAATTTAACCTAGTCGGGATTTTCGTCGCTATAGCGACAAACTTTCGTGGAAATAGCGATGAAAATTTTGTCTATCTTATTGGTCGGTGTTAATGACTAGTTGACTATTTTATCTATATATACGTGACTTTAAGAGACTTTGCGACACAATTGCTATAGTTGCAACACTATTCTTGGCTTTTGTTTGAGCTGTTTATTTTTTCCGTCAGCCACCAGTTGAACAAATCCAATTCTCGATCTACATAGCTCAGATTTTGAACTTGCAAGGTTAATATGTTATTTTTTATTGATGTACTCATTTAACTTGTAATTTTTTTTTCAAATGTCCAAATTGCATTTAGATTATTTTTTCCTTGATAATATATTTATATAATATGTGTAGTTATACCATATTTCATGTATTTGGTTTTTGGATATAGTTAGTATATTCTATGGAAAAGGGTATGTGGATTCCATAATATTCTAGGTTTATGGAATCCACATTCCCTTTTCCCTTCAATTGTAGCTATAATCTCTCTCTCTTTTCATTGATAAAGATATGGAATTGCTCTTGAAACTCAACCCTAATCGGTGAAATGATAGTAATTGATTGCTATATTCCCTGCTTTAGCAGGGAATAATAAGATACATAAACACTAACCCTAAACTTATGTTAGGTGTATATGTCGTTATTATATAAAGAAAACATTTGTACACATATGACCTTATTATAAAGATGTTATCTATGTCTTCATGATGTTGATCCTCTACACATATGATCACCTTATTATAAAGATGTTGACCTTATTATAAAGATGTAGGTCACTGTAAATAAACATATCATAATCGAAAGGAGTAGCCAAAATATAAAAAATTGACAACTTAATGTTTTGTATGGTGTAGGTAAGACAATTACTTTCTAGGACAAGGATTTGTCACAATGAACGAAAATGACAGGAAGCTTGCTTGGTTAAGAGCGGCATTAGAGGCGAGGGGCGATGGAAAATGTTATTTCCCTTGATATGATTGCAGAGGCTTGCAAAATATAAGACTTTTAATAATAACAACCCAAAAACATTGTAGGGAGAAGGGGCACGCCGAAGGGGGTTATGAATACAGTCCCTTGGTAAGAGGATTCAATATTTAATGTATTCTCTGAAATAATCAGTATGTTATGAATTTTAGTAATATTTCTTATCGTGATTTTTATATTTTCTATACACACTAACTTTTCTATGTTTTTTTTTAAATATATAGACGATGCCCCCAAAGTGTCGACCTCCAGAGAGTTATTTGTCAAGTACTAGCATAAATACTACTTTACATGGAGATGAACTTCGAGATCAGAATATTGAAGTTGTTGATCAATTTATTAATGATGATATGGATGGAGATAACATTAGTGATTCAAATCAGGAAGATGCGATACATAGATTGATCCAAGACATGTTTTCTCCAATGGATGAGGACAACCAGGATGATAGTCATGATGTTGATCCTCTACTCAAGAAGTCACGTCAACATCTTTATGAAGGCTCAACAATAAATATTTTATCTAATATATTGTTGTTGGTGAACTTGAAGGTTTTGAATGGTTTATCAAACACATGTCTCACACAGATACTAAGGTATTTAATTTGTTAATTATTTATTCTTGCATGTTCACAAATACTTAAAAGGTTCAATTTATTCCTATATTGCTATTGTTTTCTAATTTGTAAATTAGTGTATTGGATGATATATTGATGATTAGTATTGTTTACATTGACTTATTGTTTAGAATTTTGTAGATTGTTAGGTGATGTTCTATTACCGACGTCATATATTTTTCCACGCACATATCCAGAAATATCCATGATTATGAAAGAAATTGGAATGGACTATCAGGTTATTGATGCATGTCCTAATGATCATATCATATATTATGGAAAATATGAAATAGAAAATAAATGCTCACAATGTCAAATAAGTAGATATCGAACCGATAAAACGTCAAAGAAGGTGTCTCACAAAGTTCTTCGTTATATTCCGATAATTCCACATTTTTAGTGGTTGTTTAGGTGCCAAAGTATAGCACAGTTTATGGATTTCCATGCAAAGAATAGAAGTCGAGACGATGTTTTTCGAATGCTTGCAGATGGTTCTGCATTGAACTACATCGAATAAAAGTGGCCAATTTTTAAAGAAGAACCTCGTAATGTTATACTTTCATTGGCAGTTGATGGTGTCAATCCATTTGGAGAGCTTCGTTCTATGTACTCAGTGTGGCTTATTTTTGTTATAAACAATAACCTTCCTCCTTGGATGTCGATCAAGAGAGAGCACACAATGTTGGCAATGATTGTTCCAGGTATTTAATTATCTTTTATTTTCTTTAAAGCATGACAAAATATTTCATTTCTTTGTTTCGTGCATGGTAATTATTTCTTTTACATATCACGACATATAGATAAGTATAATTAATCATGCATTAGGTTGAACCAATCAGGTAGGTACCAGGTTAAAGATATGAACGTATATATTGAGCCTCTCATCGATGAGTTGTTGAAGTTATGGGTTGGCATCACTATGTATGACATCTCTAGACCAATCGGGCAAAGATGATTTCAATTCCATGGAATACTATCATGGACAATTCATGATGCTCCCGAGTTAACACATTTTTGTGGTATATTGTTACTTTATTTTTGAGATTTAATATTATATATCTTTTTTGAAAAAATCATGCATTATTTTTAATTGTAACTCTAATTTGATGCTACATTTATTCATATATCTTGTAGGTCTTCAAAAAAAGGGTAAATTTTCATGCCCAGTTTGTGGTCCTAGGATAAAATATCGTCGTTCAAGGAGTTTAGCAAATGAAGTGTTTGATGAGTATAGGCACTTTCTGCCTAAGAACCATAGTTATCGAACTACAGACAAAGCAAAGTTCAATGGTAAAGAAGAAAATGGAAAAAAACCATGAAGAATGACACCTCGCCTATGGAAGTTTAAATATATTATAAATCGTCAAGGTACACAAATTATTTATGTATGACCCATTATATAAATCTTTGATTAATTTCATTAGTATTAATTTCATTTTGTCCCATTAATTAGTGTTAATTTCAATTTGTTGATGTTTCATGAATGTTGTTTGTTAGGACCATACAATGTACCTTTTTGCCCACACTTTTTGCCACCATTACACTCTTGTTTCACTCACATTTAAACTCATATTCACTTTACCCTATCTTTCCAAAGGTATACAACGTCTCTTTTCTTTACTATATGTTTAATCTGTTTTGCATATAATTTTACATTACTCTTGTACTTAACCATTGATCAGAAATGTATAAGTGCTGAAACAGTTCGAACTGCAGATTAGCATTGAGGCCTGTGGTTGAAACAGTCTGTGGACTATGATGCTAAAACAACAACTCAAAAGAAGAAGCTGCTACACTCTCTGTGGTCTACGATGCTGAAACAACAACTACTACACTCTCTGTGGTCAACGATGCTGAAACAACAACTACTACACTCTCTGTGGTCAACGATGCTGAAACAACAACTCACACAGAAGAAGTTGTTACACAGTCTGTGGTCAACAATGCTGAAACAAAAACTTACACAGAAGAAGATGTTACACAGTCCATGGTATATGATGCTGAAACAACAACACAAAACTGTTACATTGACCACGACAGCCGCACCTTGAGCTAGCATTAACCATCGCTGCTGCCTGAGACCAAGTTGCCGAAACAGTCAGAACACAAATCCTGTGGCTGAAATAGCCCACGATTTGCGATGATGAAACAACAAACAACAACAATAACAAGAAGACAAATAAAGAAGTTTTTACTCCAGCCACAACAACAACACCTCACTCAACACTTGTAATAGCATTATGCTGCGGGAGACTAGGATATCCTATTCCAGTTTAGAAAGTTGATCTTACTAAGAATAGGACTCAGATGTACACCTGTAATTTTTTGATCAAATTGTATCGAAGGGATTCTCCTCTTTAAATAAGAGGAAATCACCATTAGAAAGGAGCTTCTGTTTTTAAAAGGAAAGGATTTACAGAGAGGGACATGTTTTCATTTCAGATTGTAATGTAACACAGTTGACAGATGAATAAATGATTGTTCTGAGCATTTCTCTCTAGTTCCTTTCATTTCAGGGGAATCTTGTGAGAAGGGAGGGCCCACCTTCTTCACAAGATTCACCCCTTAGCTTTGTAGAGTGTTAGTGTTATTTATGTTTATGCCTTGATTAAATTTTGTTTTGTTGAAACACTACTTTATTGAACTCTGTTTTGTTGAAACACTACTTTACTGAACTCTGTCTTGCTGAAACTCTGCTTTACTGATTGTTACATTGTTTTCATATGATTCATGCTTGGATAACTGTTAATCATTCTAGTTAGCAATCCTACTTGGTGAATTTATGAGAGACTGATAATCAGAGACAGGTGTTGAAGGTTCCTGCTTCGGGAATAGGGTCCTGTTCTCTGTTAAGAGTTAGTTAACCTTCAGTGTGTGTCAATCATTTCAATCAGTAATGAGTTCATGAGAGTATGATGATCGGAAACAAGTGCTAAAGATTTCTGCTTTGGGAATAGGGTCTTGTTCTCTAGTTATAGAATAGTGGTATTTCCTTTTGCAGTGTCTTGAAGGATTTCTTTTTCAGTCTGTTATTTCTTTAATGTAATTCAAGATTCTTTGGACAATTATTTATTTAAACATTGAACTCTGTAATAGGTAGATTTCTTTCCTGTAATTCAAGTTAGAACTTCAGTTTGTTCAAGGCAAAGTGTGATTAATATATTTTACTACAACTCTAGGTTTATTTTGAGATTGAGCATATATAGTGCATGGCTACCTTTGAAATAAACAGACTTCCCTGGGTTGACAATTTATGTAGCACTTGATTGTTTATTTAAATAAGCAATTATAGTGACCAACATTTTGGCGTCGTTGCCGGGGAAGGTAATTATAGATTTCGAAAGAACCTATGATTTTTCAGATACAAAGATTGCATGAGAGGATGCGGAGACCCCAAAGACATTGACCCTATAGGTGGCAGGGACAGAGGAAGAGGAGGAAGAAAGACTTATATTGACGAGATTATATCAAAGTCTAAATCTGTTGCTCAACGACCAAACTCTCGGAAACCAAAATCCCAACCTTCATTTCAAGCAAACTTTGAGACGGGGAAAGAAGTTTGGAGTCCCGAGACAGTCTAGAAACCAACAGGAAACATTGAGGACAGAGCAAGCATAGTAGGGGAGCAGACAGAAGAAAACATGGATGAGTACAATGAAGAATTGCATCATGAAGAAGCGGCAGGTCCTGAAGGAGAGGTAAATGATGAAAAATCTTTCTCCACATTAGGATTTCCTATTGGTGATCTTCCTAGAGGGGTAGCCCCCATGAAGAACATTCCACTCTTAGCACTACCTAACTTTCATGGTTTGTCTTCAGAAGATCCTGATGAATTCCTTTTTGAGTTTGATATATTATCCAGAAGTTATGATTACATTTCCAATGCTAAAAAATTAAAGCTATTTCCACCAACATTGAAAGGAAATGCACTAAGATGGTTCTTGAGTCTTGGAGGCCATGTAATCACAACATGGGATGAAATGAAACAGAAATTTCTGAATAAATACCAAGACTATTGCCGAACAAGAGAAAAGAGGGAGGAACTATTTAAGATGATTCAGAAAGAGGATGAAAATCTGGAGGAATTTGTAGAAAGGCTACAGTATAATCTACAAAGATCCAGTCACCCCAATGTAAGTAAAGATATTCTTAAAACCATATTATTAAAAGGAGTAAGGGATGACTGTCTAGATATGTTGAATATGCTTGGAAAAGGGGACATATCTAAGGAATCATACGATGAAATTGTTAACCTATGCAAAAGATGTTCAAGAGGAGCTTCGAGAAATAGATCAAACAGTAGGGAAACCACATTTTCAAGAGTCCAAAAATCAGCCAGTGGGGGAGCAACATGAGCCAAAATACGTAATTTACTTGAAGGTTTTAAAACTGAAATGTTAAGCTCGTTTGCCTCACAAATTGACACCCTGCAGATTCAAAAAAAGCAAGCAAAAGCAGAAGCAACCCTGTCCATCTTTTGTTCTAAATGCAGAGACAAGCACCCACAAAGGGAATGTCCATTGGACAAAAAGCCAATCTATACCATCTGTGATAAAGATCATGAGACTCAACAATTTCCTTCTCTACTAGGAATCAAGCTAGCATTACAACCAACTGATGAAGAAGCTGAAGCTGTCTATATGCTGACACAGAGAAGACAATGGCAACTGCGGGGACAAGGTATGAATCCTAACATGCCATTTACATCTTCTAATCATTGGAATAACAATCCTTCTTTCAATCAAATGAGTTACCCTCCCTATAATCAAATGCAATATCTGAATCAAATGAATTACCCACCCATGAAACAAATTAACCCACCCTTTGTTGATCCGTCAAGGTGGACTCCTTGGCCTCCACAACAATAAAAACCATATCAGAACCAATGGAATCCAAATTGAAGAGGACAACAAACCTCCTTTCTAAATCAACTACCTCAATCACAATTTATGCAACCACTCTCCTTACCATCAGGTACTCCACCAAACAATCAAATGATGAGACCCCAGCTACCTGTACAACCTAACCCTAACCCCAATAATAAAGTTGTGCAGTGCATTGATATTCATAACCAACCTACATTTTCTCTTCTCCTTGCGCAATGCATCGATATTCATCTACGATCTGGGAGAATAGTAGAACCTATCATAGTTGATTTTACCTCTTCTGATAAAGAGGAAACAAAAGAGCATGATGTACCTTAAGAGGTACAATCATCCTCTAACAATGTTGCTGAAACAACAAAACCACCATTTCCTGAGCGTTTAGCTTTGACTAAAATGCCTGAGCCACCATCTTTCAATCTTCTAGGGGAATTACAAAATCTTTATGTCAAAATTCCTCTACTACAAGCACTTCAAGATGTACCAATCTATGCTAGGATGATGCGAGACATTTGTGTTAAGAATCCTGGTAGGAAAATTAAGGATCCCCTCACAGTCCATGTTATGGGATACTTGTCTGCACTAATGTCAGGTAAATCCCCCCCAGTTAAATATGGTGATCCCGGCCACCCTATCGTCTCAGTACAAATTGGAAAAATGATAATCCCTCGAGTCCTAGTAGACTTAGGTGCCGCTATCAATATTATGACTCTGGAAACCTCACAACTATTACAATTGCAAAATGAAACCAGAGACACCCCAACTATCCTAGAATTAGCTGACCGATCCACAATTAAACCAGAGGGAGTCATTGAAGACCTAATTATCTCAGTGGAATCCTAGAATTATCCAGTTGACTTTGTGGTACTACAACCTAAAACAAAGTTGGGGGGCCACCCTCTAATTTTGGGCAGGCCTTGGCTAGCCACAACAGATGCTTTTATCAGCTGTAGATCAGGTTCAATGACAATTTCCAACGGTTACGAAACTAAATAGCTTACCCTCTACCCTCACACTACACCCTTGATTAATAATGATAATTCTATATGGATAGACTTTGATGATCAACTTACTCAACCCATCTTGACTATCGGACAAGCTCTAAGACTTAAATACAACACCAAGGATGAAGTAATTAATAATTTTATGTGTGAACCCTCCTCCGTGACTCCAGAAACTCACAACCAGTTAGTTGCACTGTTGGAGTCAGATAATCAGGAAAACCTTAACTCTGAAAACCCACCTCAAACATCTTCCACCATCTCCTCTAAAAGTGTACCAGTAGAAATTGAACCTGGAAAAACACTGAACATAAACCCTAACCTGACAGATGCTGAAACACAACAATTAATGAAGTTACTTCTGGAAAATAAAAAAGAATTCACATGGGACTATACAGATATGAAAGGAATCTCTCCCGAATTATGTACTCATCGAATATATATTAAGGAAGATTGTCGATCGATCTACCAATGTCAACGACGAATGAACCCTAATTTAAGAGAAATCCTTAAGGAAGAACTTCAAAAATTTCTCAATGTAGGGTTTATATATCCTATATTAGACAATGAATGGGTTACCCTGTTGGTAATAGTTCCTAAGAAAAATGGGAAATGGAGAGTATGTGTGGATTATAGAGCCTTAAATAAAGAAACTCAAAAAGATCACTTTCCATTACCATTCATTGATCAGGTGTTAGACAGTTTGTCAGGAAATAAATTTTTCTCATTTTTAGATGGTTTTAGTGGGTATAACCAGATCACAATTGCACCCCAAGATCAAGATAAAACCACTTTTACTAGCCCTTGGGAAACCTTTTCTTATAGAGTTCTCCCATTTGGACTATGTAATGCACCAGCAACCTTCCAAAGAGCAGTTATAGGAATCTTTTCTGATATGCTTAATGACTCTATGGAAATTTTTATGGATGACTTTACTCCTTATGGTGTTTCTTTTCAGGAAGCACTACAAAACCTTGAGAATGTGCTTAAACGATGCATACAAGCCCAACTCTCCTTAAGTACAGAAAAATGTCATATGATGATGAGTGAAGGAATAGTGCTTGGACATTTTATCTCATCTCAAGGAATTCAGGTAGACCCATCCAAGATACAAGTCATTAAGGATATTCCTACTCCCAAAACCCAAACAGAGGTAAGAAGTTTTCTAGGACATGCTGGATACTACAGAAGATTTATCAAAAAAATTTCCAAAATAGCTTCTCCCCTGTTTGTGTTATTGATGAAAAATGCTGAATTCAAATGGACTAATTCTTGCCAGGAAGCATTTAATACACTTAAACATCAGTTATCTATAGCTCCTATTCTTAGAGGACGTGATTGGACACTTCCTTTTCATATATCCTCTAATGCTTCAGATACTGCAATAGGAGCTATCTTGGGACAAGAAGAAAATCATCTCCCTTATGCTATTTATTTCATTAGCAAGAATATGACTCCTGCTGAACTCAATTATACAGTTACCGAAAAGGAATTCTTAGCAGTTATCTATGCTATTAATAAATTTATACATTACATTACTGGATACTCTACTCTTGTCCATACTGATCACTCAGCTATCAAATATTTTATGAACAAACCTTTCACAAATGCTTGAGTCACCAGATGGTTACTATTATTGCAAGAGTTTGATATTACAATTGTAGATACACCAGGGAAAGAAAATGTATTTGCTGATTTCCTTTCTCAGTTAAAACATGATGATGATACCCTAGTAGATGATTCCTTTCCTGATGAATATCTATTTGCAGTTTCTGCTCACTCACCTTAGTATGTAGACATCGCTAACTACTTGGTTGCAGGGAAGTTACCACCACACCTATCCTACCGAGAGAAAAGAAGAATCATTCAACAAAGTGCTCGGTATAGTTGGATAAGATACAGGACCTGATCAAGAAATCCGAAGGTGCATTAGAGAAGATGAGGTTTATGATCTACTAAAATCTTGTCATGATGGCCCTTGTGGAGGGCATTTTGCTGATAAGAGAACATCACATAAAATTATTAGGATGGGGTACTATTGGCCCTCACTTTTCAAAGATGCAAAGAAATATGTCTGGGCTTGTGATAGTTGCCAAAGAGTGGGCCAACCTAATCATAGAGATGAAATTCCATTAAACCCCCAGATAGTACTTGAACCATTTGAAAGATGGGCCTTAGACTTTGTAGGACCCATTAGCCCCCCATCCAATTAAAAAGTTTATATAGTGGTCTGCACAGACTATATGACCAAATGGGTGGAGGCTAAAGAACTCCATAGAGCGACCGAATAAGCAATTATATATTTCTTATTTGAAGACATCTTCATCAGATTTGGCGTGCCAAGAGAATTAGTTACAGATGGAGGACCTCCTTTCACTTCTCATGGTTTTAAAGCCACCCTTCAAAAATATCATATTCAGCATAGAATGACTACAGTATACCACCCCCAAGCCAATGGACAGGTGGAAAACACAAATAAAGTAATAGAAGCTATTCTCACAAAAACATTGAAGGAAAACAGAAAGGACTGGTCTCACAGGCTCCCTGAAGCATTATGGGCCTACAGAACTACCTGGAGAAATACTACAGGATTCTCTCCCTATGAATTAGTCTATGGAAAGAGTGTTGTCTTTCCTGTGGAATTTGAAATCAAAACCTTAAGGATTTCTTTAGCTATCAACCTTGATTTGACCGATGCACAGACAACCAGGTTGCAGCAGCTTAATGAATTGGATGAAAAAAGACTAGATGCCATTCATCAGACAACTATGATTCAACAACAAAGATCAAAATGGCATGACAAAACTATCAAGCATAACCAGTTCCAAAAAGGTAATTGGGCCCTATTGTATGACTCTCAGTTCAAAGAATTTCAAGGGAAACTACGTACAAGATGGCTTGGACCTTACGAAGTAGACACTGTTTTCCCTAATGGAACAGTAAGGCTCCTCACAATTGATGACTCTAAAACACCGTTACTTGTAAATGGTCATCGGCTCCATCTGTACCAACACCCTATTTCCAAAGAATATTTTAAGGCCACATGTGTGGCAGACTCTCATTACCTCTTTTTAGAGGGGGCTCCTACCCCTCATTGCAATTAATTCTTTTTAAGTTAATTTCTTTAGTATTAGATTAGATTTCATTTACTAATAATCCTTGTCAAAAAATACCATGTTACAATCGATTTTTATAGATTCTCGATCAAAGCATAGGCCCACTAAGAAAGGATGATCCTACTTCAAGAAGAGCCAAGCTTTCCCATTGCTGAAACACCATTGTTCAACAACTCTTTGCTCTTTCTTCATTGTTGAAACACCACTGTTCAACAACTCTTTGCTTTTCCTTTAGTGCTGAAACACCACTGTCAGCAACCTTTCACCATTTTCCCCATTAACACCATTATCAACAAATTTTCATCATTTTCCCCCATCGCTGAAACACCACTATTCAACAACCTTTCACCATTATCCCCATTGTTGAAACACCATTGTCAGCAACCTTTCGCCTTCTCCCCATTGCCGAAACATCATTGTTCCACAATTCTTCACATTACCCCATTGACAAAACAACACCATCCAACAATTGTTTCGCCCTTCTTTCTATTGCTGAAACACCACTTCAACAGTATTCTGCAACATCACTCTTCAACAAACATTTCTCTGTTCTTCCTACGACTGAAACACCAACTTTTCGACATTTTCTGTCAATAAGCTTTTGCGCTCTCATACTACATTTTGTCCTTCTAGTCAACAAATCCTTGATACAATTCATCTAACAAATCAAAAGTCTCTGCCACGGCCACTGCAAAACTATTACGGACAAGCATTATATTTTTTTTAAGTACAAATCAAAAGGTAAAGATGAGGTATGTAAATTCTATGTATTACAGTTAAGCTATAGTTAATGAGAAGATTCCAAATCATTATTACCACTCACGTAAAATCATTATTACCCACACTTGAATGGGGGGGGAGGAAATATCAAACTTTTATACCATCATTACACTCGAATTAACCACCGCCATTCCTATTTACCATCCTTTCATTTGTTTCACCATCAATTGCATGCCTTCACTCGAAGAAAAAAAAAGAAAACTCACTCTGCACAGAAGCTGTTACTCGACTCTTTGACGGTGTATTTTACTGAGCTGTTAGCCATGGGAGGTTTTGTTATACATTACGAACCCACCACAACAGCCCTGTTAGAACTGTATCCAGAAGCCTATCAATTTTTTTTGCAGGTAGGATGGCTCAGTTATTTTCAGAGGCTCCAGGGATTTGAACAACAACAAGTTTGCAATTTTATCAAAATCTCCAGGAAGATCATTCCATTGTTCAAGGGGTTCGGATTTCAGTTACAGAAGAGGATATAGCGCAGGTTTCGGGTCTCCCTACCAATGGAATTCACTTGTTCAGTCGCAAACATGTCATCTTGAATGCCCAGCAGGATTTCCTCTTGCCAGGGGAACAAATTGAACCTAAAGGACGGGGTGTCTGACTTAGCTCGTTGCCACCTCCATGGCCAGAAGTTGAAAAATTCGTCGAACACTACCTTACCTGCGAAGGCTGATACCAGGTAGTCTACCAGCATGATTTTGTCCTGTTGTCTCATTTACGAAATCATAGACTGGTGAACATTCCTTATTATTTTCTCAGTTGTCTTAAAAATATGTCGCACTACTGTAAAAAGGCTAAAGATCCCGCCCTTTCACTCACCCATGACCGTCTCGTTCAACTGCTTATCCAAAAGGGTTTTGCCCAACAAAACCCTCCACTAAACAACCCACCTATAGATCCCTAAGAAGCCGCTGAAATTCCTGAAAATCTTCAGGAACAACAACCACAAAACCCTCCAGACTCTCCAGAAATACCTAACAGTCCCCCTATAGACCCAATCATTCCAATTAACCCCCCTACCATACCAAGCCCACCCCACACTTTACCAGAATCATCTACTCCTGTCCTTCATATTATTAGCGATGATTCTGAACCAGGCAATTCTCCCCGTCCCATCATTGAGGAAAAACCCCCACATAAACGAAAGTGAATCCCTTTCTTTCCGCCCTTTTTGCAAAGAAAATGAACAAGGGCCTAAACAAGGGAAGCCACTACTGCCACTGCCCTAGACCCCCAACCCATCCGACTAATAGCTCGTACACATATAACCTCCCAAATACTGGAATCTTTGCCTACTCCACCCACGGGCATTGAAACACAAGAACCAGATGCCTAGGGTGTTGCGACATCATTCGTTTCAAATCAAGTAGCTGAAACAAAAGAACCAACTACCCAATTCGTAGCTAAAACACAAGAACCAACTACCCATTCAGTAGCTGAAACACAAGAACCAACTACTCATTCGGTGGTTGAAACACAAGAACCAGCCATAGCTACCACACAAGAACCAACTATAGCTGAAACACAAGAACCAGCTGCTGATATTGATACTGAGATACAGGAATCAGAGGTCCAGGGTGCTGCAACATTACTTTCCTTACATCAAGAAGCTGAAACACAAGAAGCAGTTGTTGATCCTGTAGCTGCTCCATAAGAACCAGCTAGGGCAGTTGTCACTGCTACACAAGAACTAGTCACTCCTCAACCAGAACCAATAATGGCCTCAGTCTTACAAGAAAATGAGTTCCTAAAATATGAAATGGAAGCCTACGAGCAAGAGCTAGCTACAGCAAAGGAAGCCTATGAGAAGGAACTTAATTTGTACACCCTAGCTCACACAACGACTATGTCAGAAGGAACTACAACAGAGAATCTATGTAGAGAATATATGTGCTGTCAATGTGAGGACATATACAATCAAGCAGGTTAATAAGTAATTCAAATTCCAATGCCAGGAGCTCCCCCTGTACTTTTGACTTTTGCAGTCAAAGAAGAACACCCTGTTGTTACACAAGAACCAGCAGAACCTTCCAAAATTAAGACTGAGCCCTGGCCTGCAACAAATGTCAAAACTGAAACCCCTACTTTTGCTAATAAAGTTGTACAAACATTGCCTATTGATGAATCTTCCCCTCTCAGCCAGATCAATAACCACACCTTTGTGGAACGAGCCACTCAGACCCTACCTCAGCCTACTACCTGCAACACTGAAACACAAACTCAGTCATGGGATGAGCAGGCAATAATACAGAAATGGAAAAAAGAGTATGCTACTACACAGGCCAAAATCCTACAAGAGCACAAACAAATTTGGATAAATCATACCTACTCAAATTGGGAAGCTTTGGAGCAAACACGCCAGGAATATCGTGCCCTTAAGAAACAGAATAAAGAGCTACAAGGCAGACTACTCGTGATATTTGACTTGGCACAAAAGCTATTGGCTGCAAGAAAACCATCCTGCAATTACTCTCTGTTCCTAGTGGAATGACTTACATGGTTTCAGATCAAATCAGTCAAAAAAGGTAGACCCCATGCAATATTAAATCCAATAGATTTTATTAAAACCTTTGCAGAAGCCTCTGCTATGGATCAACACCTCCTTTGTGAGGCATATTTTCATAATGAGTCCATCCCTGAGAATAGACAGCTTAACCTTAACCCTCTTGTCGGTGACATCCAAATTTGGGCACTCACCTCCTTCCTTAACAACCAGATTATATGGCAGGATGACTTCCTAGCTGCCAAGCACAATGAGGATAACTGCCTTCTCTGGATAAGGCCAGAGCCACAAAATGCTGCCACTTTTGTTACAGAGTATTATTAGTTTTTAAAGAAACCAGGGATGGCTCAACACATTCATGAATTACAGACATCAGTGTTTCAGGAGTGTCAACATTTCATGAAATCAACAGAATTTGCTTCCCTACAGGCAAATAACATGTTTTGGCAACAATCTACTAAGAAAAGACAGGAACACAATCCTTTTAGACCCACTAATCTTGAGATAGCAATCTCTGGGGTACCTAGCGTGAGATCGGAAGAG